>APFE031042856.1:0-26487 GCA_000404065.3 Pinus taeda
GATTGTAAGTTACAAATGTACATGTTAAAGAAACACACTTTACCTAACTCTATACTAGACCAAGTTATACTTAACTATTCCTACATGTCGGAATATCCTAACACAGCACAGATGAAAGCATCATTAATTACAAACATTAAGAGAATAGTCTTACAAATATCCATAATCCATGCATGAATAAAGTGTTGCCCTTGAAGGCTTATGTTATTAAGTAAAAGTTCCAAGGCATGTATACAATGAACATCACTAGCTCCAATATTGGAGCACTGGAGCCACTCCTCAAAGGAATTTATTTGTCTCTCTAGTGCCTTGCAGGAGGAGCCAAGGCGAAGATTCCTTTGTTCATACAATGAGGGTGTATATATAACCAAGGGGTGATGCTTCACCCTCCTTGTGACTCTTTGACTACCCTCATGACTATTTGATTTCCTATGACTTTTAAAATTACATGACTCTTCATATTCCATGTGTGTCCTTTGGACTTCCACTTTAAAATACATTTGAATACAATTTACATGATCCAAAATAATGATGTGGCATATGATAACTTGTGATAGGACATGACATGACACTAATGACATGCATTGGATGATGATGTGACAGTGCCAAGTTTTCCTTCTTGTTCTTTCTTTCCTTGTGTCTTCTTGAATAGATGGCACATGTTCTTCTTCTTCCTCCTCCTTATGACTTGAAGATGAGGATTCTTCCGTGTGATCTTGATTTTCATCTTCTGTTTGAGTTCGATGTTCCTTTGTCTTCTCACTTGTTGATCATCTTATCTATTTAGCTACACATGTGTATTTATCATGTCCTCCTTCTTCATCATCTTGTCATAGCATATAAATTTTATGCATCTACAATTCACTCATGGAAATATGACATCGTTCTGATAAACCCCTAGTCTAAGATGGTGCACAATGATCCATTCACTGATCTGGAACTAGGTGGTAGGCTAAGGGAGAGGTTCAGTGACTACACAATTGTGCAGCTCAGGCAAACATGGGTGGATCTTGGGCTCTAAGACTGTGCAATGTGAAATTCAGGCTAGCCTGAGGAAGAAGATTGCATGGTTTTAGAGCTCGGGGTGAAAAGCTAAGGGATTTTGCACTACTACAGCCAATTGCACAGTTCTAGAGGGAAGATGAGCCTAGGCGATTGTGAAATTGTGTATTTAAAGAGCTCAAAACTAAGGCTTGAGCCTTTATAATGCGTTGTGTGTAGTTCATACAGGACTAGCAGGGGAACTACGCATTTTCTGGACTCACTGAGCCCCGGTACAGGGTTTTACACTACTTGGGAAAATTATGCAGTTCTAGGAGGCAAAGGAGGTTGCCATTGCACAGTTGTGCAACTTATGAGCTCAAGGGATGGGATTGAGGCTAGATATTTCACAGTGCGCAGTTGAGGCTAGGTTGGGAAGATGAATTGCGCAGTTTTTGGAGGCAAGGTCGGGCTTGAGCATTGAAATTGTGAAGTGCGCAGTTCTGGGAGGCATAGACTGTTCATTTCATAGTGCCAAGAGGAAAGGTCACAACTAGAGGACTTAAACTACACAGTGCGCATTTCAGGGAGGTCAGGTGAAGCTAGGTTGCTTGGTCAAGAATTCTTTTCAGCAATGGCTAAGTGTGGGACCGAAGACACTGATGTGAACAGTGATATGACTCAACTGTGATCACACACTTGAAACACTTTAACAACACAACAACGTAGATCATCAGGACATGTTGACAACATATTTCCCTCAATTCCACAACCTTGCGATGACTTTACGACAAGTGCAACACGAAAGGTATACTTTGCGACGACCGTGATGGAACTTGTGCAACAGTGCTTAAAACTTTGGGAATGAGTGTGACTAATGTTTACATGGTTATAATAAATCAATCACACAAAGATAACCCCTTGAGACCACCA
This sequence comes from Pinus taeda, assembly GCA_000404065.3. Classification (NCBI taxonomy): domain Eukaryota; kingdom Viridiplantae; phylum Streptophyta; class Pinopsida; order Pinales; family Pinaceae; genus Pinus; species Pinus taeda. Next base: position 1,915 of record APFE031042856.1, read on the forward strand.
GAACAAGCATGCATACATTGTACAACAGCTAACATGCAAAAAGACACTAATTGCTAAAGTATGAACGAGTCTTGCGATATGTCGAAGACAATAAAAGTAACACATGCTAGAGCCAAGGTAACATGAAAATAACACTAATTAGAGTAAAGGCAGGCAAAAGCGACAGCCGAAAATGTGAAAATGACATTCGCAAAAACAAAGGTGCACAAAAGAGAAATTTTGCAAAACTCAATGAAATGGAAGTATGAATGCAGCTAGAATGTGATAAACCGTCGTTGTCAGTGCGCACTAGCTATCAACATGGATTGGACATCACGCAGGCACAATCCTGATGGAACGTGGTATGCTTGTCCACGCTTGCGTAGAAGAATGCGCTCATGAACTTATTGTGGACTAAGCATGTGTGGGAAAGTGACTTCAACATATCCAATCCAAGAGGGAGCTCAAAAATCATCAGCTGACTAAGAAGTGACTATGGAATGAACAATCACAAGATCCATGGTAGGCTCCAAAATTTGAGTATGAGCAAAATTTTGGAGGGTGTTTGTCGCAGCGACAACAAGTGATAAAATTGGAAAAAAGGAGTTCCTGATGAGTACAAGCAGAAGTATCTAGACCTCTTTAAACATTATATGGGTGTGTTTGCTTGGTCTTATGATGACCTAAAAACATTTGATACTACTATCATTCAACACAAGATACCTTTAAAGGGTAGGGTGAAACCATATAAACAGAAGCTCAGGAAAATTAATCCTATGTTACTCCCATCAATTGAAAAAGAGGAAAAGAAGTTGCTCCAGGACAAAATCATTGTACCTTTGAGATATTCAGACTAGGTGCAAAACTTAGTCCCTATCAGAAAGAAGAATGGAGAAATAAGGTTATGTGTTGACTTCAAAAATCTAAACAAGGCTTCTTTAAAACATAATTACTCACTACCTAAAATGGATTACATTCTACAAAAGGTGATAGGTTAAGCCTGAATGTCTATGATGGATGGTTTTTCTAGATACAATCAAATGGTTGTCCACCCTAAAGATGAGAAGAAAATTCCTTTCACCATGCCCTAGGGGGAATTTATGTATGCCAAAATGCCCTTCGGCCTCATAAATGCAGGAGCCACTTTTCAAAGAGACATGGATATAGAGTTTGTGGGAGCACAAGAAAAAATTGTGGTAATTTACCTAGATGACATCTCTATTTTTTCAAAAAATAGATGAAGAGCACATTGAACATCTAAGGCTCACTTTTGCGAAATGCAGAAAGTATGGGTTGTCTCTAAATCCCAAGAAATCTTAGTTCGCTTTAAGCGAGGGAAAAATGCTAGGGCACATTGTGGCGAAGGAGAGGGTGAAGATTGATCCCAAAAGGGTGGAATCCATCAACAACATCACATTACTAAGAAATAAGAAATATGTCCAAGTTTTCTTGGGAAGAATCAACTTTCTAAGGAGGTTCATACCAAATTATGTTGAGATAGTCAAAGAAATCATGGAGATGTTGAACAAGGATAAAGAAGTGAAGTGGATTTTAGAAGCTCGTGAATCATTTTCCATAATAAAAAATCCTTCGCAGAAGCTCCTGTAATAGTTAGCCTAGATTATTTAAAACTATTTTTCATTTTTTCTTTTTCTTCCCCTCACACAATGGTTGTTGTCTTACTACATAAGATTGATGAAGGGCACGGGAAACCAATTACATTTTTCAGTCAAGTGCTAAGAGATGTTGAGCTAAAATACAATATTTTGGAGAAACGGACCTATGCCTTGGTCAAATCCCTGAAGGATTTTAGAATCTATGTCCTGCAATCAAATATAACTGTCTTTGTTCCTATAGTTATTGTGAAAGATATCCTAGTGCAAGATGATAGTGAGGGAAAAAGAGAAAAATGGATTTCTAACATACAGGAGTATGATATGGATATCAAACCTACCAAGTTGATCAAGGGGCAGGGGCTAGCTAAAATTTTATCTGAAGCAAATTTCCAAGCATTGGGCATAAACTTACTGGCTGGAAAAGATGGGGAAAGTGAAAAATTGGAGCAGCAACATAGGATTGAAACCTCAACCCAGAAAATTCAAATGAAATACCTTGTGTCCCATTGGTATAAACATATTTTCCATTATCTACTCTTTCTAATCTTCCCAGTGAACTTTGAAAAAATTAAGTACAGGGCTCTAAGGTTGCAAGCCCAGAAATTATTTATCTCAAATGTATAATTGTATTGGAAGGACCTAGTGGGGATTTTACTCCTATGCCTGCTTGAAGAATAAATCCACAAAGTGATTGATGAATTCCATTATTGTGTTTGTGGAGGACATTACATCTGGAAAGCTACAATCGACAAAATCCTCAAATCGAGCTTTTATTAGCCCAAGTTGCTTGGTGAGGTGCAGAGCTACGTTCGAGCATGTGAAAAGTGCCAAAGATTTGCAGAAAAGTAGAAGATAACACCTTTTCCTTTAATCCTTGTTTTCATTGAAGAACCTTTCAGGCAGTGGGGGTTGGACTTCATTGGGGAAATACATCCACCTTCCAATGGCTAGCACAAGTGGATACTCACAGCTACTAATTACTTCACTAAGTGGGTAGAAGCAGCCCCAGCCAGAAATGCAACGGATGTTGTAGTAATTAAGTTAATGGAGGAAAACATCCTTGCCTGGTTTGGCTTCCCTAAATTATTGTCACTGAAAATGCTCAGGTGTTCAAGTCAGCCAAGTTTATTGATTTTTTCTAAAAATATAACTTCATAGTAGGTCATTCTACCACCTATTATCCACAAGAACATGAATTGGTTGAATCTTCAAATAAAACCTTAGTAAGGATTCTAAGGAAAACAATATCAAAAAATCAGAAGAACTGGGATTCACTGTTGAAATTTTCCCTATGGGCCAACAAGGTTACCACCAAGAGATCCACTAGGAAGTCCAGTTTTGATTTGGTTTATGGAAAGGTTGTAATCTTCCCCATGTAGTTAGATGTTCTAGTAGCTAAATTCTTACAAGTCTTTGAGAATGAGCCAAATGCTTTGACCCGAAGGATAAATTAGTTGGTAGAACTTCAAGAGAGTAGAAAACAGGTGAATTGGAGTTTGATCAGTTACCAAGAAAAAATGAAGTCCCTGTTTGCTAGAAAGGAAAAGGATAGGTATCTGCAGCTAGGATATTTAGTGCTTAGATGGGGTGTCAGAAGGGAGGACAAAGGAAAACGTGGCAATTTTGACCCTCTGTAGTTTGGACCTTTCAATGTTACTGAAGCAAAAGGGAATAATACCTTCTTGCTGGAAAATTTAGATGGTGAAGTGCTTAAGCTGCCAGTGAATGGGAAGTTTCTCAAGCCTTACTTCCAACACTAAAGAATTCCACTCTCATCCACTGTAAATATCGGTGAGGCATTGTAAATACCAACACTATTTTGTGGTTTTTATTGCTTTTTTTTTATAGAGGTTTAAATAAAATGACTCCATACCCAAGGAGTAAGGCACTAATCTGCAGGTTCTAAATGCATTGTATGCGATACATTGTCCCCAGTTGGAGCCAATGTTATTTACCTCTAGTACTTGGGTAGAGAGAGTTGAGAGGTTAAAATCAAGATTCTTGGCTAAAAAAATCAACTAAATCAGTGATGGGGGCAAATTTTCAGTCCCTAGTGCCATGGCAGAAGTTCCAAGGTTCAAATTTGTGCTCATGGAGCCCCCACCAAGTAAGCGCAACTAGCTAAAATGAAAATTGGAGCATACACCCCCTTTTGGTTAAAATCTGAGTAGGTTATGGGTGAATCACTGTCCATCTATGCCTGAGCCATCCCCGACAACATTTCAGGGGGGGCAACCTACGCAGGTGATAAGTAGGCACTACCCCCCAGAGTTAACAAGTCAACTTGCCAAGCCCACCGATCCAATGACCTAGATTAATTATGGGGGGTAACCGATGGATCTGGTGTCCTGCCCTCCCACCCGTCGAAGGATGGTGGGGACCACTTGCCACGACAGTCAATCCACTGGTGCCAATTCAAGTGAGCGGGGAATTCAAATCAAAATGGTAGCATCTCAGCCCTCTTATCGCTCCCGTCCACATATCTCCTATCACCTCCCAATCTCCTTCTTCCATGTGTCCTCCCATGACGTCATCCCCACGTTAGCCGACCATTGGCCCCTCTCTGCCTACTAAAACCCTTCTCGCCTTGAATTTTGGAAGTTCCAAATTTCTTCCCACTGTAGACACCTCCCGCCTTCCATCTATTATGTGAACGTTGTCCAGTCATTCAACTAGTCCAAAACACCCCCTCCAACGTTTTTTCATCTTCTCCAAGGAAAACAAGTAACCAGTCAGTCCCTTTCATGTGCAATTCATTTTATTATTCATTGGAAAATGAAGAAGGCGGCCCATAAGCCCTCTAAAACCCGTGAGGCTAAACCCTCCTCCATATTCGAGCATCTCATGGACATCGAGGCGCAAATTACAGACCCCTCTAGTGCTTACCACCTTGCATACCTATGATTCAACTTGCATGGTAGCCACGTCAGAGGGGAAGACCCATTTCGGGTGATCGACTCAGACCTATACTACCGATTGCACCCTCATTACACTATTTTCCTAATTTTGTCTCCTGGCTAGTAGCAACTTACATAGATAAGAAGAACTTCTTTGTCTCATCAACCGAGGTCAAAATCCTTGAAGTCACCCCAGAGCTAATTCAGAAATCACTAATTTACCCAAGCGCCTCTAAAGACCAGCAATTCACGGAAACCACATTGGTTTACCATTACACTACCCTTCCAGCTGATGAGCAACAATCCTTTCTGAAAATGGTCTTGACCCCTAGCGTACAATATCTACCTATTGTCGATAGTTTCCCTATGACCCCCTTTATAGAACCTATTTAGCCCATCCTATCCCTAATTGGTCATTTGTTTGGGGATAACGATACAAATATATCTTCTAAAGCCTCTCTAGGGTTTCTAAGGAAAGTAATGTAGCCTGGCCATTTGTTCGGCATACTTGCTTACCTAGCTAAGGCCGTAAGACTCCAGCTGCACCATTTCCCCACCACCTCCTATTTCAGGTATTACTCCCTGCTATTATTTTTTTTTGTGTACACTCATGTGGATGAATTCGAGTGCCTAGGTCTCAGTTTGGTGGCTTCCAACAAACAAAGGAAGTTTTTTTTTGACTGGGATGTTGCTGCTAGGAAAAGACAAGAGTCTGAGGGTTATTCCCAGTTTATATCCTCCTACATGGCCACTTCCTACAAAATCATTCATTGTGTTTCTGCCCCCCCCCCCCCCCCCCCCCCCCCAAGAGCTCTCCTCAGCAAAAAGCAATCCTACAGCTTAGAAAGGATACTAGGGTGGGGGACTGGTACTTATTTAAGAACTTCATAGAAATCAAGGTCTATGGGTGTGAGCTTCCTCCTTACCACTTTCCTGTGTTTATGCCCATGAGGATTTTCGCTCTTGAATTCATCAGAAAATCCTTAATGTAGGCCAAGTGCACTTTGTCCCTACTAGGAAGGGATATATGTTTAAATTGGGCAAGTATGTGGGACCTTTTATTATCAATTCCAGGCAAGCCCGTGGGGCAGTTAAGGAATTACTCTAGTAGATGAATTTTGATCTAGGTGAGATTTGGCATTATGATCCTCATGGTGCCATTTCCAAGAGAAGAGATAGCATAAAGGCTTCAAATTATGAACAAGAGGATAAGTCTGAGATCGAATGGAAAGTTAATTTTGATTCATGGCCTATTAATACAAAGATGGAGATTGAGACTCAAGGATAAAAGGATAAGGCGAAGAAAAGGACCGTTGAACAAGATTATGATGTTAAGATGGAATATGTATACCCCAGTAAAAAGACAAAACCCCAAAAGATAGAGGAAGAAGAAATTCTGACCAGGTTGGAAGAGACAAGACCGGATCAACCATGCTTCCAGGTGACCTTGGAAGACCCATTACAGGCTAATGTCTCATCCTCTTCAGAGGTAGCTATTTTAAGTTCCAAAGGAAGTGCAATTGTTACTGAGCCAAGATGGCATATTTGAAAGGCCATTGAAGAAAGAAACAACAAGGTAAGGGAAGAAATGAAGCATCAAATAGCATCCCACTTAGTCCCCTATCATACCAAACTTCTGGCTGCCATGGACTTAGAGATAAATCAAATGAATTTTTCCCTGCAACACCCACTAGCACAGTCACTGCATTCAGGCTCTCAGTTCAAAGCCCTAGACATTTCATTAGACTTGATTAGTGTCCCTCTACTAGATGAAATTAATTTCCACACGCAAGTGAGGTAAATGTCATACAATGAGCTCAATAGAAATGTAATTACCATCAACAAGGCTAAGAAGTTGCTAGAGAACGCAGCAAAAAGGTTGAAACAAGAGATAGAAAACTCTAGATCTCTACACATGCATAATGAGAGCTTCAAAGAGCTAATTTTGAAGTTGGAGGTAAATCCAGAAGACAAACCTGCATTTGATGCCCTCCTCCAAATTTCACTAGCTGAAATATAGAAGCTAAGGCACAAACTGAAGATGCCAGGTAGTGAACATGTGCAATCTAAGGAACTTGCACAGGTGGAAGAAGAGAAATAAATCTTGGCCAAAGAACTAATAGAAAGAAACAATGAGATAGTAGCCCTCAAAAAGCAGGCAGTGGAACTTCAACAGATAATAGACATGCACGTTTGTGCAGTGCTTGTGCCTAAAAATCCCCAAAACCCCACAGAGTAGCTCACCAAGACCCTTACCAAACTTGAGATTTCAGAACAGGAGCTTAAGAAAGTGCAAACGTATTTAGACACTTCCTAGAGGAACCTAGCATAGAAATAAAAACAGTTTGAGATAGATAGGACCAACGCAAACCTAATTGATAAGAACCTACAGGAAGCAAACCAGGATATTACTGAGCTAAAAGGAAACATGTCTCTCTTGCAGACCAAGCAACATGCCTCTCTTTGAAGCACTCATTAATATGTCCTAAGCACTTGTCTCCTTTCAACCTAGAGGTTCTCTCTAAGAGAAACAACACTATCAACACTAATTTTATTGATGAAGTAGAACTAGATGTAGTTCCCTTGATGTATGTGGAGTGGTGTTTTGAAGTCCCTATATATACATGAAATATGAAATCTTCATGTGAAGCGCCAACTAGTGCCTCCTAATCAAGGATGGAAAACCCTTCAGCATTAATGCACACAAGGTAAAGTCCAAAATTTCACTGGGAAGTGCCAACCAAGCCAAGAAATTAATCAGTTCTAGCAATGAGTATGTTTTATTGTTTTTAAGAGAAAATTAATATGTATAAGAGTCAATGAGAGAAAATTCATCCTTGGAGAAGTGTACGAAGAAATATAAACAAGAATTTGGAGAGTTTTCATAGGCATATATGGATGTGTTCCAAGAGCCTAAACGGCTACTACCCAAGAGGGAATTGGAGCACGAGATGTAGCTATTTGTAGACTCCTCATTGCCAAACATTGAAGTATACATGCAATCCCTTATAGAAGCAAGTGAGGTGAAGAACCAGTTGCAAAAACTATTGGAACAAGGTGTCATTCAAACAAGTACCTCACCATGTGGTTTACCCATCATAATTTTTCTAAAGAAGGATGAGACTTAGTGGATGTGTATCTATTATAGGGCATTAAACAAAATTATGCTCAAGAACAAGTACCCCCTACCTATTATAGATGATATGTTGGATCAGTAAAAGCAAGCCAAATACTTTACCAAACCAAACTTAAGTCATGATATCACCAAGTTTGGGTCAGAGAATAAGATACCTAGAATACAGCCTTCAAAACCAAGAAAGGTTTGTATGAGTGATTAGTCATGTTATTTTTCTCATGCAATACACCAACAAAGTTTATGAGGTTAATGAATGATATATTGTGCCATTTCATAGATTCATTTCTCATTATCTATTTGGATAATATATTGGTACACAAGGCTCTGTGGGAGGGCCACCTCTCACATTTAACACAAGTGCTAGATACATTAAAGAATCACCAACTACTCGAAAATATCAAGAAGTGTGAGTTTACACAACATTATTTGGTGTATTTGGGGTATGTGATATGTGGAGAAGAGTTGAAAATAAATCCTACCAAGATGGATGCCATCACGAAGTGGTCGGTCCCTACTAATGTTTCTGAAGTCAAGAGGTTTTTTGGGGAAGCACGGCACCTGAGGAAATTCATAGCCTCATTTTTAGTAGTATTGATACCACTCCATGCCATAATAGAAAATGGTAATAATTTCTAGTGGGGAAGGGTTGCTAGTAGAGGGCCTTTAGAGTTAAAGAAAAAGATTAGTCAAACACTGATTCTGGAAATACTGAACTCTCAATACCCTTTTGAAGTGGAGACAGATGTGAGTAGTATGTTATGGGAGCGGTCTTGAGACAAGGAGGGAGGGGGGTTGTGGTTTCATCACAATAATGGCGACATACGGGGAAGAACTAGTTATCTCTAGTTAAAAAATAAATGCGTTTAATTTTACCCAAGGTTAAAATGTTGAATTCTATTAGGTCTTCTAATAGTAAAACATTTTGAATGGTTACCACATTAGTGATTCAAGCAATATAAGTTCAAAATGATAAGTACTTGAAGAATATTGAGTCTAAAGCCATGAATCCAAGTTTTTAGGGAAATATTTTAATTTTAAATTTACATTTTATGAGTGGTAGAAGAGGTACAAAAAGGGATTAAAAAGTATACATTCGTTGATATATATAATCTCTTTTACCCGACATCACTTCACTGCTCGCGAGTGTCCATAGCCCTAAAAAAGTTTTCATAGTACCACACAAGCAGACCCTCGTTGCTAGTGAGCATCAATAGCCTTGGTGGGTTTACTTATGCTTCCCATACATGTGCTTTCAACCCTCTTTTACCACCCTTTTGATAAGCTTTGTTTAGAGAATTTATTTTTTGCAATTGGGTGAAGAAGGTGGGGTGGTACAAGAGATTTTAAAAGTAATGGATATAATACTCATAAAAAATTGACTCCCGCATGTTTCCCTGCAACTATCAATCTAGAGGTTATTTATGTGAATTGGGGGAAAATGGGAAGATTCATTGAGTTAGACTCAAGCCAGTTATTTCCTTAGAAAGATGAACTCTATCACTTGTAAAAGATGAATGTTCCTCCATGGAAAAGATTCAAGGCAAAAGGGATTTAGAATTCCATAAATATATCCTTTTAAGATAAATGAAACCCATGAAATAGACAGAGTAAAAATTTCCCATGTATGTCAACGAATGTTGGTTAAGAAAAACCATTTTACGAAAATCCTGGTAATATCAGCAAAATGAATCCATAGCCAGTAGCAAAAGGAAAAATAAATCCAAACTAAATTGAAATAAGAAATGAGCATACTCCAAAAATGTCAAATAAGGAAAGGAAAAATGAAAGAAAATCCCAAATTAAAAAGACAACCCCAACAAGACTAACTATAAAATTTTCTCAACAAAAGATTAAATAAGGCAAGCATTGTGTTCTCTTATGTTGAGATTTTTAATAAATTTTATCTTGTAGAGTTACAAGAAATTAGGCTCTCAAACTGTAAAGTGAATACCAGTTATGAGGTAAAATGAAGCCAAATGAGAAGCTTCTACCCTTTGTGAATTTCTTGGTTTCAAAACAAAGCTTGCATGAAAACATCTTAACAAATTTATAATAAAAACAAGGCTTGAGAAACAAATTGAAGGTTTAGGGACTCCCCAATTTAGTTGATTTCATGAACATCGTTACTGCTCTCCCAAAATTCAAAAGCAAGCAAAACAAGGAGAATGAGTACCAAATTTGAGCTGGTAGGGGTGCGAAACAATTCTTGAAGACCTGCAAAATAAGGTTTAAGATCAACAAAACTAAAAATAAAATTGTGTAAAGAAAAGGAAATGGATGAAAATGGGCACATGAAACTTACCATTAAAGAATTTCGTTAAAATTTTACCTGCGAGATATCAATTTTCTCCAACAAAAGATAACCTCTTCCTTTAATTGGAATTTAAAATTATGAAGAAGTGGGTTGCTATGAAGTTTTCATTAGCCCAAAATCATCACTTATTAAATCTATACTGAAGTGAGCAGTCAAGCTAGAAAAATAATGTTTAATTTTCAAGGAGCGAGAAGTAAACAAAGTCTATCAGAATTGAAAATGAAGATGTGCTTCTTTATGAATTGTAGCGAAAATTGTTCTCTTTGTTTTATTAGATTTCATATCAACTCCAAGGTTTACATAAAATTTCAAAAATCAAGAGTATATCCCAACCTATGTAGCACCTATGTGTATATGGAGAGGACTTGAATCTTTGCATGATAAGTATGGAACAATATATCAAAAATAAGAAAACCACAAGAGAATTCAAACATAAATTGACCATGATACATTACCTTTGCATGTTCTGTATTTGGTTACCACTTGGTTGCTTTACCAATTCGTCATGTTAAAATAATGAATGCTTTGAAATAAAAATTACGCATTTAAATTCGACAAGCAGTATGAATCAGGAATAAATATGTACATTCATATCAGTGAAGCATGCAGGCACCCGAGTAAAAGGAAATAATTGGAGCCAAAATCCCATTGATATGCACAAAGAGGAAATTATGTCACTCGGATTTCGGGTTCCCGGAAGGACTTTAGAATTAGATTTAACTCGCGTTTGTGAGATTCTGATATTTTGCGATGATATAGTGAAAAGAGGAATTTACAATAAAGTGAGAGTGTGGTTCATATCAATTAAGCGAGTGACGTGGAGCTCAGATTCTCATATCTTGGATGACACTTAAATATGTATTTCATTAATAGTTTCAAGATTCCGAGAATGAGAGACTCATGAGGTTGTGAAGGAGCAAAGATTTTGAAGAGCTGAGAGAGTGAGAAGCGAGAAGGCAAATTTTGCAAATTACGAGATATCGGATCTCGAATCTCGGGTCTCGGGTCTCAGATCTTGGATCTTGGGTATCGGATATCGGATCTCGGGTATCTAATCTCTGAAAAATATATTCCTAAAATGTTACAATAATGGAAAGACCCAATTTTTCAGAGCTTCCAAGATTTTGGGATTAAATAAAAATGCACTTAAAGAACGGTCATGGCTCTAGGCTGAAGGGATGCATACCCAACCATATTGATTCATGTGCACGCACCATGTAAGATGGATAATTATTCATCTTGGGATTTCAAAAAGGATACAATTAAGAGATAAAATTAGATGAATATTGTGGTGCAGAGATATGATTCGGCATGGAAAATGCAAATTACAAGAATGTGCAGAGTTATGGCTATGGATGAAAGTATTTATACAATTGATGTTATATTCTTTGCAATTTTCCTTTTCTTATAGGAATTTATTTTTAGTTTTAACATTTAAAACATGAGAATCCGAAGGCCCACAACAAATTAGAATTAGAAAGGCTAAGCATTTCATTTGAACTTCATCCATGAGAAAGGAAAAAGTGATGAATACTAATCTCACAATTCTGGAAAGAAAAGGAAATGTAGAGCACAAAATTACTAATTATGATGAAAAAGAAACACGTCCCTGAACATCTTTGATCTGGAAAGGGCTAATTTCTCGCTTATTCTTCAAATGGAGTCTATAAATCAAGGTAAAGAAGAACAAGAACATACTTGAGCTCATTACCAGCATTTATTGAAAAATCTACAAATTAAACTGGAAGATAAAATAAAGGTGAACTTGCTAACAAAATTAATCCTACTCCTATTCTAACTGACTGAGAGAGCATATGACTAAGTATAGTCATACTTCTAGTGAAACCATTCTCTCAATTTTATTTCTACACATATAAAAATATCAAAAATTAGAAACAGAAATAAAATTGCAACTAGATTATCAAAAGAAAAAGTCAGCCTACTATGTACATCTAACAAGTTCAGCGAAATAAATTTATTCATAAATTCTTACCTTGGAATTCTTCCAAACCTCTGCCTACGGGATCATGAAAATCAGGATGTATTTTAGTGAATGACTAGAAGAAGTTCAAAGGAAGAGGAAATATCAGGCCAGGCTTGAATGATATATTTTTAAATATTGAAGCTTGCTAAAAACTGGAAATATTTTGTACAAAAGAAAGGTGATGGAAATAAATCTTCTGGAGAATTGAGGATCCCAAACATTTTCAAATAAATTGATAAAGTATGGATGGAAATTTAGAATATTTATAAGTGTTACATTGTTGGTCAAGGTGTAATGTTGCTCTCTCAAGTGCTAGAAGTTGTGAAAAACTCATTTGAAAAAAATGCATGAATTGGCCAAACATGATAAAATAAAATTTCCAAAATAAGAATTTGTTGATGTTTATGCTTAAAGCTATGGAATTGATTTTCACATAATCTCATTATTTCACTTGATGAGAGCTAAAAGTTTGAATGCTTAAAGTGTTGGCACAATATGTTTAAAAATTAAAAAATGAAATTTGACTGAAAAACAAACTCAAACTGAAGAAAATGAGAAAAAGGAAAGCTATAATATACATCAATATTACAAATAATGGTACAAAATAACTGAAATTTGGTTGCAAAAGTTTCCTTCCCACTGATATCAACAGAGAAAATGGAATCAAAATTGTTGTTAACATTAGCTCGTGGAAATGAAAACATTTCAAGATCATGATTAGAAAAGGAAACTCCATCATCGTAAGAAATAGGAGTGGATTCTTGAAAACTAAAATCATTAAAATGTGTGGGGGCTTGAAAATAAGAAAATATTGGAATGATTACTGTGATGATGTTTTCTTCATCTTGAAAAATAGATTAATTTAAAGAATTGGAATTATCGAAATTTGACAAAACATTTTCCATAGAATGAAAAAGAATCAATATTCTCATCTTTTAAGTTGTCATCAAAATTGATTCCATTAGTATTATTTTCCTTTGAATAAGGTAAATCAGAACCAGGGAGAAAATTACATGCAAGATTAAGAGAATTTCCAGGACCGTTAAACATACTATCAATTTAATTTTCTCTATCAATATCGAAATTAGACAATAATTCATTATTAATCAAATTAATGACAACTTTGTTTTATAAAATTAAATTTGTATTCAGCGAGACTATTGATTGATTAACAATTAAATTATTGTTACAGAAAAGATCAGGATAGAGAGAGAAATAAGAGGTTGAAGATATATATCTAAAAGTTTCTCTATGTACAGAAGATTGCTCATTTTTCATAATAGATTTTTCCACATTTGTACCATTACAATTCTCATATTGTTGATCAAGGTCTTCAAAAAAATCGTATTTACCATGTATTTGATTGATCTGCAAATTGTTACTAGGTTTCTCCATAAATTGTGATTTATTATCAGTAGAAGAAGATTCTAAATTAATTGCAACAATTTGTATGTTGTTGACATTCATTAGTTGATTTGCTTCCTGCTAATTTAATTGTTGTTGAATTAATTGTTGATGATTGTTGGTAGTGTAGTCTACATCTTGTTGATTTTCCATTTCTTCAGATAAAGCAACATTATTTAAATTTGGAACAAATTTGAAATCCACATCATTTATTTGAGCAACAACAACCTCTAGTTGAGATTGACGATTAGCAGTATTTGCAATTTTAATTTATGGAGGATCAACATTGTCATTTTGAGCAATTGACTCTTCATCAGTGGTGCATGTGCTTTCTAGTTCTTTGTAATTATTAGAATTACAAGACAATGACACTAAATATTTAAACCATTCCATTAGTTGAAATTGTGGAGGCAAATCTTTGGACTAAAATTGCATACAAATTAATTTGAATCTAATTAGAAAATTGTCTAAAGACTCACCTTCCATCCTACGCAACTCTTCCAATTGATCACAAACATTTTCGTAGTTATATTCTTGGAAAGTGTGAAGACAAATATTTGAAAATTCATCCCAACTATGTACAAAGGCAACTAGTAGTGATAGGCACTAGTGTTTAGCTTGACCTATCAGCATAAGAGTAAAGATCCTACAAATAACACCTTCATCAATATTGAAATTATTACAATTTAAAATAAACTGAAGGAGATGCTCAAGATCAAAAGTCTTACCATCAAATTTGATCTTAGAGAGAGTCTTAACTATCGTTATTAGAATGGAAGTTGGTGGAAGCCCGGTAAAGCAAATCCAAGGTGATCTTATAAGTGGAGCCATAGTAATAAGATAAAATCTTAAAGCACAAAATCTTCAAAGACACAATTTATTGTGGCCCTCCTTCTAGCACCAAAAATTTTGATGACCAAAAATGACCTCATGAACATCTAAGGGAGACCACCCGGTTAGAGCCCCAGTTAAGCCCTTATCCGTTTGATTTAGTGGTTATGACTAGTTCAATTGGGTCTAGTTTCCCCCTCTCTCTCCTTGATGACTTGTGGTATATTTATTACTTACCAAACAAGGAGAAAGACATCAGAATTACCCTCTTATTGTTAGCTTGCAAGAAATCAATCCTTAAGCTGACTTGAGGACTTAGCCAAGCCATAACTAAAATTTGCCTCTTTAATAAGAAGACTTCTAAAAATGCAAACTTAAATATATATGCAAAACTATTTTAAGATGCAGGCAAAATAAATTTTAATTCTATCTTGATTAGGGAGGTATTTATCTACCCAACAATGAGCCAAGTATTTAAAGAATGAGGATTTAACATGCAATATAAGATTAATATCAAACTGCTGAAAAAGTTCAAACAATCAATATTCTAAGTGCCATGCATGCTCTTTTGGAGATCTAATAAGAATAAATGGTTAACTATCAAAACGAGGAAAAAGTTCATATAATTTTGATAGTAATAAAATTGATTTTACATGACATATTTCTGAGTAAGTAGTTACTCAGAAATCTATTTTAAATTCTTGAGCAAATAATACAATCAACAACAGATCCATGAGACTTAACAGATCAGAAAGCCAATCTATAAGACAAGTATTCATATTCAACAAAAGTGCATGATATGAAGTAATTTGCATAGATATGTCATTACATCAATGAAATTTACAATTAAATAAAAGTATTAAAATACAAATTAAAGAAACCTGGTCTCTTGCTTTGTTTCTTGAACTGATCTCCAACAATCTTTGACAAATCATAAAGTTTGTCACTAAAAGAAAGAGTTGCAATAGTGCTAGGCTTTAACTCCAATACAAAATCCAAATTTGAAAAAAAAAAATCTCCATTAACCCAGATCTAAGTTTTCTCCCCCTTCCTACAGCTATAATCCCCTATACAAAAGTACTTTAGAGCCTCTAATTGCAAGGAAGAGGGACCCCTCACTCATTCTCAAGACTCATATTTAATAATAATAATAAATACTTAAAAAAGGAGAGTTGTTGGAAGTAGTTTAGATCCATACAGTTTTGGGTTGTAAATATTCTTCTCCTCCTTTGTTGTTGTCATCCAATTTCTCCAAACCTTCTTTGCCTCATCTCCTTCAACACACCTCCTGCTAAAAAAATAGTCAAAAATGAAATAAAATAGATTAAATTGCACACAAAAAAAATCAACTCTCCAATCAAAACCAAATTAAATAAATAAATTAAAGGAAAATTATGCTCTCGCTGATTTATGGCAGGGCTTCTATGTTTGAAAGGAGTTATCATGAAACCAAATTTGCAACAATAGAATTTTGGGTGGATGAAATTGTTTTAACAAATTTTCCCAAATTGAATATTTGTTACAATTTCGTAACCTCATTTTTTGCTCATTTTTTTGTATATTAAATGTATATATTTGGTTGAGTTAATACATCCGGATTATTCTCCTCGATTCTAGATTTCAATGAGCCATCATGGGCCTAATTTGACCAAGTAAAACTCCAAATATGTCTCCCGAAAGTTGAAGTGTCAAAACTGTCAGAATTCAAAAAAAAAAAAAAAAAGCCTCGGAAAATTTTTGGAATTTTTAATTAAAATTCTAATTTAAATTAAATTAATAAAATTTTAATTAAAAATAAATTATTAAAATTAAATAATTATTAATTACAAATATTAAATTTAATTAATATAGAATTTAGTAAATCAATTTATTTATTTAAAACATAAATTAATTAAGTGTTAAATCTACAACTTTTGTGATCCATAATGTAAAAATGTGTCTTCCTAAGGATTGAACCACATTAGTTGGTTCGAAACGCGATCAAAAGTTCTAAATTTCAAATTAATTAATAAATTTTAATTAAATAAATTATTAAAATTAAATAGTTTATTAATTACAAATATTAAAATTAATTATATAAAATTAAGTAAAATTAATTTATTTATTTAAAACATAAATTAATTAAGTGGTTAAATCTAAGACTTTTGTGATCCATAATGTAGAAAATATGTCTTCCTGAGGATGAACCACATTAGTTGGTTTGAAACGTCGATCAATCTTAATAATATGATTAATCCGAAAATTACATATTTCTATAAATTAAATTAAAATTAGAAATAAATTAATAAAGCTTAAATTTAATTAAAAAATATAAATTATTAAAATCATTGAAAAAAAAAAGGGCCACGTGAAGGGAGGAGGCATGGATTATTTAACATGGTGTATGTGGGGGAGTTATAAGGGTATGCATAGGGAGGCATAAGGGGAGTGAAGGGAGGTATAAGGAGGAAGTGGAGGATGGATCGAGGATGGAGGATCTGAGAGATTTAATAAAAAAGGTTACGAGAAATGAAGGAGCCGAGATGGAGGAGAGATCTTGGAGTCTCGGAGGTATAAAGGAATGGAGTCACACCATGTCGAGGTTTCGAGGTGAGGAGTGAGGAGAGGAGGACACGTGGAGTGGGTCCTTCCTTCCCAAATAAAAACTATAGCGATTCATATTTTCTCGCATGAAAATTACAACCACTCAGATCACTTAAATTGGAATTAAAATAGATTTTTAAGAAGTAAGAAAAAATTTAATTTTATAATTTTGGTTGTTATACAATTTCGGTTGGAGTGGTTATGTAAGAAAATTAGCAATAAAATAGTAATTAATTAATTATAAATTAATAAAAAACAAATTTATACATTAAAATTAATTATTTTATAAAAATTAAAATAATGTAACATTTTTAATCTATACTGTAAAAATCACTAAAAAATTAAAAGTGTTATTTGTAATCATAAGTCCAAATGAGAAAAAACAAAAAATTGATTGAAAGCTAGCGAAAAAAATCAATGTAATGAAGTAATTAGAATGCAAAACTGAAGAAAATGGAAAATCTTGCAAAAATATCGCACAATTAACCAAAAGAAAATGTTAAAAGGCGAGATGACCATAATTTACGTAGAGGGTTCTCATTATTATTATGAAGATAATTAATAAATGGAGGGTTGTGATTTCATCACAACATACCTACAAGAATAGTATCCCTGGAAGTAAAAATAGTAGTTGTCATTCAGGCCTCCAAGAGTTGTTGCAGCCCGATTCACAAGGGTTCATACTTGTCTCGTTGGTTCAATCGCGTATCGCTGGTATCATGGCGAGATCTTTTACTCTATATCCTGAGTTATCTCGAAAGAGAAACAAGGATGTTGAACAACATTGGTACTTGTGTGAGGCTATTTGGAGAGCTTGTCAAACTCTTGATGCCACCAAACTCATTGAATTTCATACCACTCTCTAAGAAAGAGTGCTTAGGTGGTTCATCAAGTGGTCCGTGTTGTAGCAGAATCTGACAATAGATGAAGTTTGGCAGGAATTCGTTCAAGAATTCAAACTTCCGTAGACCAACCAACAGGGTTATCTAAACTGTGGGACATCAAGCACCGAGAGGGAGTAACCGCGTGGGAAATGATGGAAAGGTTTAAGGACGCCATTGGAAATCTGAGTTACCCCATTGATCCAAATCACCAAAGGGATTAGTTCATAAATGCATTATTGCTGCTTACCCTGACACTGCTCACTCAATTAAAGATTGACACCCTACAAGATGCGCTTGAAAAAGTAACTAAGATCGACTCTACGGCAGGATATCCGCACAAACACTAAGGGGGATCAGTTTCCAATGATCCTACTCCATAGGGTTGTAGCATCAGATCGTTGATCTAACTAAGAAGTTGAGGGACATGTAACCATTGTGACCTGCACGACCTCACATGTGGTGTACCAATTTCCACATTGAATAGCATCATGCCACAGAATGCCCGATACTGAGGGGGTCAAGATTCCCTTTGTGCTGACGAAGCTCTCTACATCCTTACCCATCATCAGAGTTGTGCAAATTGATATGTAGGGCTTATACCTAAACTGCACACAGTTCCATGCCTTTCTCAACCAGCAAGGTGCATCTCTGAACGAATACTATAAAATTTGCTAAACATGTGGACATCTTCCACGCCTCTGCCCAATCTTACAAAAATATTTGAATGTCTTGAACAACATTTTCTGTGAATTCTGCAGCTTGCCAACTCACCACACAAATCAGTGTAGTGCCTTAGATTCTCTAGTTGACCAGCTAGATTGTTCTGCCTTTAGAATTAATCAAGCTCCTCGAGGGCGAGGAGGTGGAGGAACAAGGGGGAAGGAACAAGGGGCAGAGGCCCAATTCATTGTTATAATTGTGACCAGGAAGGGAACATTGCTAGAGAACATTAACATAGTCACTCGAGGGGGGGGCGAGCGGGGGAGAAGACCAAAGCTAACTTGGGGGCCACCGAGCAACCAAGAATAATAAAGTTTGTCGTGCCAAATTGTTCTTATGATTCCAACCAACAAAAGAAATACTATAAAGATGCCATGGATATCTTCAACTAGTTGGTTTTGACTAATGGCACCTAAGGAGAGCAACCATAACTTTTGAAACCCAAGATCCAAAAATTGCCATAGAAATTCCCAACCTGTAGTAGAATGGTTCAAGTTGTTCTTACAAATCGTGAACAATGAGTAGATGATCCGGATTACATTATTATATTGTTTGTCATCCATCTCGATGCATTTGGAGTGGAAAAAGTGGAGGAATCAGCTCATGGGACCATTTTTACCGGCAGGGCCCAGTTTCGCAAAACAGGGTATGAAACCTTTCGGGAGTGTTTTGAGGCATCAAACGACATTTTTTGGGGGTAAAACTTTGTGAAATTAGCACAGCACCATCTCATGTTATTCTACACATAGTGATATTTCCAATGGTGCAAGAAGAGGTTCAATCAGAATCCGTATGCAAATTTATGCCACTCAGAAGTTGACCTTCCTGTTTTCACACCTATAGTTCGGGAAGATGTCGCGTCAACCCCCATTATTCATGGAAAAGGGGCTAGCCATGTGATTATGGTGTAAAAGACTCCAGGATATTTTATATTGTAACTCTAGTTATGAGTTGATGTGGTCAAAATTAACCACTAGTAGATATTGGGTTGTGTTATAACCAAGCCACTAGGAGGAAGAGGCATTACATTCTTTCGAGAACATTTTGTTCCATAGTTGAGGAAAGATAGCTAGGAGAGATACGAGGTAGAGCACATAGAGAGGATTTGTGCATTGTAGCAGCCCACGGGACACAAGCATTACTTCTTTGTACTTGTAGCCATATTTCCAAACAAAGAAGGAAAGCAAAGCAACCTCTCCTTCCAATTGGGTTCTCTCCTGAAAGGGTTTCCCATAGAGCATATCTTGTGTCTTATGTGTGTGTATGTGTACTTATTTTGTCATTCTATATTTTTTTGCATAATTTACATTAACATGCATGTGCTAATTATAGTTAAATATACGGATCTTAAAGTTTAATAAAACTATAATAGTGTAAAATCTCATATTTTTAATATTGTATTATAAAATATACTGTGACGAACTGTCTAGTGGAATATCCACAGAAGTTTACGAATCATTTTTTATCAAAGGAGTTTTCTTTGGGTATTTGTGGATATTTGAAGGGGGGTCTAGGTCATTGGGGTTGAAAATCGTAAAACCCTAATCATGGTCAACGAATTTGTAAATCAACTTCGTGATCCTGTAGAGGTGAGGTTTTCACGGCTTGAATAACAAGTCGCGGATATAAACTGCAATGTAAACCTTCTCATGATGGCCCTAAGAAATAAGTTGGGGATATTTGAAGAAGGTGGGGGTTTGAATGTAGATGGAAAGTCAAAAGTGGGGTCGGGAGATTGGGAAGACACGGAGAACTAGCCGAAGAAAGAAATTGGAAAGGACCAACCCATTTCCACTATTGTGATTCAATCCCTATTCAAAATGGAAGCAAAAGTCGATATCAATTCATACCATGGCAAGATTGATGCTATGAAGCTAAACCACTGGTTGCAACAACTGGAAGTACTTTAGCATCCATCAGATTGAGGAAGGGCAAAATATCTCATTCTTGCAGCCGAAATTAGAGGGCCATGCACTGACTTGGTGGGAGAGTGATCAGGAGCTCAGGACCAAGTGTCATAAAATGGTCAAAAATGAAAGTGCTCAGAACTAGTTTGAACCTGAATGACTTGATAGGGCTCGTCTTCCTGATTCCGGCGCCCCAAACGGTTCGGAAAACAGTCGTCGTATGAGAAAGTTATGCCAAAAAGAGGAATTGCCCAATAACATTGAAATTTTGAATTTTTTTCAAAAAAAAATAAAATAGAATATTCTGTTTTGGGCAATGAATGGCAAGCAGCCACGTGGACCAAGGTGACATCAGCGTTAATGGGCACATATGTTTAAAATTTTGGTCGGGTTGTGAATCAAACCCACGACCACTCAAACAGCATTACAACGCTTTACTAATGTACCAATGGTATCGGACTTGTTGGTATAGTGGAACAAATTCAATATAAAGTTTAAAATGGAACTGGCCGGGGCACCAAGGGGGCCAACCCCCTTATCATGTGTCCTCACGCCCAGAACCGTGGGTTCCTCCCTAAACCTCCGGTGCTAAACATAACGGTCACCGCTTTATATGAGAAACGTGGTCACATCCCCGTAAGTCGGGGGCTAACACATAAGTTTAACCACCAGTTCTTAAAGGTGGGCACAAAATCCTATGCAGAACTGCTGAGCCCAAAATCTTGTTCACATGCACAGTTATGACAAATGGATAACCTACGGTCAGTTAGCAGTGGAATTGGCGAGCCCACCATATTTGGCGGGCCTATCTGGACTCTAACTACAATTAGTTGGAGTCATTCTAGGCCAAACTGGAGGAAATCTTCAATGAGCCATAACTTTGGCTAGGAAAGTCATTTTTGGACAAATATCTTCTTGATTTTGGGTCTGTTTGACCTTCTGAAGCCATTGGCACAGGTTTCACAGCCATCTTAGGTCATTTGCAGGTGGTTTTTCTTCGTGGAAGTTCCAAGAACCACTAGGGCCATATAAGTTTGGGAGCTGCATTGGGATGTGTGCAGCCATTGAATGTGGAACAAAGGTTATTCCTAAAGGATTTCACTGTTCTAAATCCATTTCTATAGCTTTTTTTTCCTGTTGAGGCATTCTTCTCACTGTTTAGCTTCAGGGAAGCTTTCAAGGCCACTGGGGCCATTTCAGTGATTGAGTTGTGCTAGGCTAGGTTCATCTGTTTGAGGTGAAACAAAAGCCTATTTCTGTTGTAAGGAACCTTCTGAATCCAATGTAGGTGTTTTCAGAAGCATTTGGAGACTTCTAAAGGCCGAGATGCTGAAGAGAAGTTTTAGGCAGCCCAGAGCCATCCATGGGAGAAGGCCTAGATTGGGGATGCAATTCTCATTTTGACCAAATGAACAGTCATTTGTTTATGTCAGATATGTGCTGGAGACACTAGCAGAGGTTTTACAGACATTTGAAGCATTCTGAAGGAGTTTGTGCCATTAAGAAGCTCAAGGAAGCTTAGTGCACCTACTGAAGGAATCAAGTCCAAGGGAGCCTAGATCTGCCTGCACAAAGTGGACAGCCATGACAGGGATGTATATGGTTTTTCTAAACCCATAGGTTCAGTCAGTAACCTTTTCGAGTTGAGTGTGGAACTTTTAAAAGAATTGAAGCCATAATCCCAAAGATCCAAGTCTAGTTGACTAGAGCTCACAGAGACGTAGCCCACGATATTGGGGTGAACTCCTTATTAAATTTGTTGTTATGTGTGATCTTTATTTGCTACCTTATATGTCTGATATATATGGTTAATATCAACTGAAACAAATCAAGTTAAAACACATAAATAGAAGAAAATACATACACCTCTTAAACATGTATGTTTACTTAATTGAATACCTTGATAAGCATTTACAAGTAGTTTCAAATTCAAATCAGAGAGCCACACGGAAACCCTGAGGTTGGAGGGAGAACCTCTAGTGACTAAGTGGGAGGATTTCAAAACCCTCATTAAGTCACAATTTTATCCTATTGGATATGTGAATACTAATGGATCCGATGGCATTACTTCAGGAAAAATTTGGGCCAAAGCGTGCAGGAGTGCACCACGGAATTCAAGAAAATGGCTATAGTGTTGGGTACCTCTCCAAAGAACCCAAATGTACTCCTCAAGTATTTGGGGGATCTTTACCACCATCTTCATGAGTAAGTGATGTTTTTCAAGCCCAAATCGGTGGACTAAGCTTGTGTACAGGCACAATACCTGGAGAACATAGGCCTAAAGAGAGCGCAATCAAGTGGATCAAAGAAAAAGGAGCAACGAGAAGCTTCTAAGGAGGGGAAGAGAAAGAAAAAAGGGGGAAATATATGAAAACGACAGACACATCACAGTAGTGCAAATATCTTAGCAACCACTACAACATCGATGGCCATGAAAGGAAACATGCTAAACCCGAAGAACAAGAAGAAAGATAACAAGAAGAATAATCTCATGGCCACTTATTCAAGCAACCAAGTTGAAAGAAGCTCGGATGTGGATGAAAAGATCGTTTGTACGTCAGTACAGAAGGAGGTGAATCTGAGTAGCCTTCAGCAACAGGAAGAGAAAGAAATGACCAAACTCTTCCATACAAAGATATAGGTCAAGAAGACAAAGATTGATGCTTAATTTGACTCAAGATCATAGGTGAATGTCATTGCCGCAGACCTGGTCAAGAAGTTGGGGCTAGAATTTTTTGATCATCCAAACCCATATCCATTGGGATGGGTAAATAGGATGCAAATTTGAAGGTAACAAAATAGTGTAAATTTAGACTTGCTATCAATGTTGATTTTATTGATGAAGTAGACCTAGATGTGATTCCCCTTGATGTATGTGGAGTCGTGTTTGGGAGTCCATACATGTAAATTTGTGATGCAATATTCATGAGGATATCCAACTAGTATCAACACATTAAGGATGGAAAATCGTTCATCATTAACGCACACAAAGGAAAGTTGAAAATATCACTGGTAAGTACCAACCAAGGCAAGAAATTGATCAATTCCAACGAGAAGTATGTTTTATTGTTTTTAAGAGAAAATCAACCTGAAGAGAAGCCAATAAGAGGAAGGCATCTCTGGAGGAGTGTAATAAGAAATAGAAACAAAAATTGGAGAAGTTGTTATAGGCATACAAGGATGTGTTCCAAGAGCCTAAAGGGTTACCACCTAAGAGAGAAGTGGAGCATGAGATCCAGCTATTTCCAAACTTCCCATTGTCAAATATTGGGTTGTACAGGCATTCTGTTACAAAAGAAAGTAAGGTGAAGAAACAATTGTAGTAGTTGTTGGAACAAGGTGTCATTCGACTGAGTACATCACCATGTGGGTCACCCATCATCATTGTGTCAAAGAACGATGGGACTTGGCAGATGTGTATAGATTATAGAGTGTTGAAAAAAATCCTACTTAAGAACAGATGCCCCCACCCGTGATAGACAATTTTCTAGATCAGATGCGGCAAGCAAAGTACTTCACCAAGTTGTACTTGAAGTTTGGATATCACCAGGTTCAATTCAAAGAAGAAGATATAGGAAGATTTCCGTCAAAACCAGGCAAGGTTTGTATTAGTGGTTAGTTATTCCATTTGGCCTATGTAATGCACCAACTACATTTATGAGATTAATGAATGATGTACTACGCCCTTTTATAAATTCATTTGTTAATGTATATTTGGATGATATACTAGTAGATAGTGCTACCTGGGAGGAGTATATGTCACATTTGACGTAGGCACTGGAAACATTGAAGAAGCACTAGCTACTAAAAAGTTTCAAGAAGTGTGAATTTGCGCAGCAGTCTTTGGTGTATCTAGGGTATGTGATCAGTGGAGGATAACTAAAGATAGATCCTTCCAAGATTGATACCATCATGAAATGTTCGGTGCACACTAATGTTTTTGATTTCAAGAGTTTCATTGGGGTAGCATAGTACCTGAGGAAGTTCATAGCCTCATTTTCAGCAAGCACCGCTCCACGCCCTAACAACAAGTGGCAAGAGTTTCCAATTGGTAAAAGGTTAGCAAAGGGCTTTCGAAGAGATAAAGAAGAAGATTTTCCAAGCACTAGTTCTAGAATTACCAAACTTGCAGCGACCCTTTGAAGTGGAGATAGATGCAAGTGGGTATATTATGGAGTTGTCTTGATGCAGGGAGGAAGGCCTATATGCTACCATTCTGAAGTCTTTCATGGGGCAGGCCTTAACTACACTACCTATGATAAGGATTTATATGCCATGGTGCAAGCTGTGAAGAAGTGGGAGCACTATCTAATGGGAA
>APFE031042861.1:0-31027 GCA_000404065.3 Pinus taeda
CACCTTGGGTAGAATCCTAAGATTATGGCCACTAAGGTCACCAACAACAACAAATACACCTGGGGGAACAGTCTACACTCTGACAGCATGCAAGGGCAGAGTAACAAGCTCAATCCCCTTACCGGCTCCTTGACAATTGTCAATCCAAGGTTTACCGGTAAGTGATTCCCTGGCTCCTCAAAAATAATCTGAGGTTTATCATTTGTAATACGTGCGTGTCTGGCATTGTTCCAAACGAGGGAGGATTGATCCCCTCACTGGTTTCGGACACGAGCTCGTGCTTCTCCTTTAAGAGGAGCTTTCCCAGAGTATAAATGCAACAGCTGGATTTATCCTATCACAAGATAAGCTACTTGTTTGGTTTTTATAGTCTTGGAGAGTTAATTACTCACCTACTCCAAGACACTAGCCTGATCTATGTTGGTGCTTCAGAGCCCTAGAAACATAAAAATTTCTAAGTTAATTTTACTTTAAGCATTGATTTTAATGGCTATTCTTTAAGACAAAAGGTAATGGAGATGAAACTTGATGGTGTATAGACTCGACTCCAATTCTCTAAAAAGATGCACCTAAGATGATTTACACTACTTTTCTTTTCAATGAATCCTCTAATTAAGAGAGTTGATAGAATGCAATCTTTTGATAAAAACAACTTTCTTAATAGACAATCGAAAAAACAATCTCTTTATCTTTTCAAAGCGCACAAAACATGACCACTCATTACTTGCACGAAAAATTCCTTTCTCTTTCGAAAATGTCAAATGCTACTCTAAAACAAACTTTGCAAAGGAGATCTTTTTGTATTTTCCTATCTAATAAAGCATGTAAAACTAATCTAATCAAAATCAATTTCAAGATCTATAAAAAGCTATGAAAAACTCACTCAAAAAGAAAATCAAAGGAAATTTACCTAAAAGTAAATCTAAGAAGCAAAAGCCTACTAAGATGATTCCGGGATGTTTTACTTGGCAACAATCACACCAAGGACTAATTCATGCAGAATCATAAACTAATCAAAACAAAAAATCAATCTCTTTTTGTTCTTTTCTTAAAATGAAATTCACAACTTAAATCAACAAGCTATTTTGAAATTTCGCAAAGAGACAACACAAAGGTAGGTTGCTCAAACAGGTAGACTTTACGACTTGTTCGACTCCTAAGAAGACTGACAAAACCAGAGATATCTAAGGTTCCACAACTTCTAAAGTCAAAGTCACTACAGGACCAATGCAAAAATCAAACCCTAAGGCTAAAACTTCAATGAATTTCACTAAAACTCTTGATACTAATGGAACAAGTTCAGGTGAAGATTTTTGACAGACAACCAGTGGATCTGGGCAGTAAAGACTAATGAAAACAAAATCTAAAGGGAAAAAATGGATAAAATTGAAATTTTCTCAATTTTGACAGGGTACGCAGGCAACCTATTTGACCAGGTGCGTCCACGCTCTGTGTACAAAGATACAGTGCGTACAGGTACGCACTGTGTCTAACTCAGAGGGTGCGTACTACTGAAAAATTAAGAAAAACTAAATTATAACTTAACTCTAAGCTAGCCCACCCAAATACACAGTCAAACAATCAAAAACCAAAAAAGAAATGACTCTTTTCAGATCAAAGTGTCACTCAAAGGAAAAATCAATCACAGTAATGGATTCCCCAGTGGAGTCGCCAATTTGTCATGCGGAAAGAGTTAATATTGCGGACAAAACCAACCTCCCTAGAAGCCTAAGACTTTCTAGTGACAAACAAGACAATTAAGAGCAATCCTTCTCTAAACATGCATTTATCAAACGAGAAACCAAGTGTTTTAGATCCTACCTGTAGTCCAACGCTGTTGTAGTAGTCTAGCCTCGTCGATCCAGATGAGCTCCTCCTTCACTTCGAAACCTACATGCACTAACAATCAAACGATTACATAACACCTGAATATTCCATAAAACAAAGCATATTCAACATATAGACCAAGGAGTATATGAAACAATTCATTAACAACAAATCATTGAGAAGAATGGACTTATTTGTATTAAGGAAACAAAAAAGAAACCATTACAACCTGAGCCTTGGTGTTGTGCAAGTTCCTCCCAGGGTCCAGCAAGAGTTTTCCTCTACTTTGACAAGCTCACCCACTTCCAAATGAAACAAGAAAGGATGGTAATCTCTCCTCACAAGCTTCTACAAGGAAGTCCTAATTCCAGCAGCATCTACCCTTTGGAATGTTCAGCTTTCAACCTCCCCTCCTTTGGCCCAATGCCTGTATTTATAGTGTTCTAGAGGAAGTTATTCAGCTCCAACATCAATGGGATACTCCCTCTTTTGGATGGGGTAGCTCCTCTCTTGATGGGATAAGTTCCTCTATCATAGGGATGCATGAACCATCTGGAGGCGCTCAATACACGTCAAACACTCTTCTAGAAAGCTCTAGAAGTGACCACAAGTAACTTTTTTAAGATGAAACTCGCGCCTTTTGACCTTTACAGGAGTACGCACCCATCCCTTGGCTTACAGAGCGTACAAGTACGCAGGTACAATGAGCTTGGGATGCGTACACGCAGGCAAGGTAGAGAGAACCTGCGTACCCAGAGATAAACATGTTTTTTAATGACTTTCTCTCTTTTTGGAAGTTTGACATGGAGAGCAGAGGTATAAGGCTTGACAAGGAGGATAATATGACTATTGATGGAGCCATATTAACTGCAGATAGTCATGGTGACAAATTTCAGTGTAACACCTCTGGAATCCGTGAAACCCTCTGGATTCTTTGTCACTCTGATGGTTAGGGTACAAACAGAGAACTCATCTTCAGAGACAAATACCCCGGTTGATCATCTGCAATCGCATCCAACTGCCTTGCGCACAGGGATGAAGAAATAGAAGTGTATCAAGGTCTTCGGCAAAGACTACACCATCAAGTTTTGTGAAGGCCTCGCCATGGGAGATATAGCAGACAACGCTAGTGAGTTTTTGGTGGCCAGGATTCGAGGCCGGACCTACACAGTGGAGCAATTACGGCTCTGGGTAAAGGAGATCTGGGGTCAGACGTTCCAACAATTTCTAGTGGTACAAACCCTAGCTTGCAACTGGTTTGTCCTCCATTTTGCAAATGAAGAATACAAAAAATTAGCGCTCGCTTGGTTTTGGCATATAGAAATGGCACCGATGTTACTCAAGTGCCAGAGTTCTCTCTTTGATCCTAAGAGAGAGAAAATCAGAGCAGTGCCGCTTTTGGTGAAGTTATTGGGGCTACCTTTGCAGTACTCATCAGAAGAGGTCTTCATTAAAATTGGGAACACCCTAGGCACATATCTGGACTACGATAAAACCATTGTGCAATACAAAAATCACTCTTTAGCTTGCATATTGGTACATTTGGATATTAGGGAAGGACTAGAGGAAAGGATCATGCTACAGTGGAGAAATTTTACCAGAGTCCAAAGCCTGGATTATGAGGGTGTGCCATTTAGACATTAGAGATGCCACAAGGTCAAGCATAACTTCAAATAATGTCCTCTGGTAAATAAAACACAGGAGGAAACAACAGTGCAAGGTCCAGCAAATGAAAGAGGAACCCCGGTGCATCGTAGGAAGACCACAAAGCCAACTCCAAATCCTCCATGCAAGGCAACTCCATCCAAGCTTGTGAATCAAGCTACGAGTACATCCTCTGGTCCCCCATCCCCACCACTGACTCATGCACAAGCAACAGTGGAGGCAACTGAATCAACGAGTACTCCTCTTCCCTCATCTCCTCTCTTTCTAATGTTAATATATCTACTGATCTGCATCAATCTGAATTTCATTCTCATAACAACCCCATCTCGGCATCCAATTTTTGCAACCCTCCCCCCCCCACCATCTGGTTGATTCCACAACGCCCCCCCACACCATTCACCTTGTGACTCCCCCTTCACCCTCCTTATCTCCATTGGATCCCCCATTACCCTATAATCTCAGATCGAGAACTCCTTCTGGGATCTTCCTTCCCCCTCCGGGCCAGGGTCTCACCCCCTCCAATTCTTTGACCAGGCCATCTCGCGGTCACAAATCATACCACTCCCATGATATCCTACATGCAAGGGTTGAATTCCTCTTGGGTTGACAATCATCTATAAATCAGGTCCTTAGAGCAAAGAAAACCCCTGCATTGGTTCCCCCATGAAATGCCTCTCTCTTAATTGTAGGGGAATGGCTAGCTCCCCCAAAAAGTTAACCCTTCACAGACTATTTTCCATGGAACTGATTGACATTATTCTACTTCAAGAAACCCTATGGGAAGCTCTGCTTGTCTCTAATACACTGCAGTCTATCTTCCCTAAATGGATTTTCACTGTTCTTGATGCCACAAGATGTTCAGGGCGGCTGGCTATTGGATACAACTCTCGCTCTATAAAATCCCTAACAACCTAGGGGGAAAGGGTTTTTTGGGAATGGAACTCTACTCTGTTGAATTGGGTATGGAGCTCAAGGTTTTAAATGTTTATAGGCCTTGCCAAGGAAGAGAAGCCTTTTGGAAGCACCTCTCTAAACTATCTTTGACCTCGATCGACAATCTCATATTAGGAGGGGATCTAAATTTCTCCATTGGATATAGTGAGTCATGGGGCTCAACTACTTAGATTGAACCTCTCTCAGAAGTCATGGAAACCCTCCTCGACCAAGTACAACTTATTGATGTGCCCATGATTAAGCCCCCACCTACTTGGAGGAATAGAAAGATTGGGGAGGAAACTTTAGCTAGGAGACTTGGCAAGTTTGTCATAAAGGCCCAATTACTCCAGCTACTATCTCATTATAGACAATGGGTTGGATCTGGGGGCATATCTGACCACTACCCCGTCTATTTGGAAATCACGGGACCTCCCATCAAACCTCGCGCACCCTTCAAGTTTAATTCTGTATGGTTATAGGATTCGAGTTTTATAGAGATGGTTAAGCCTCACTGGGCACATAACTCATCCCCTCAACATCACTCCAAGGCGGTAGGCTTCTACCAATAGCTTCTATAGCTAAAGAAGCTCATGATTAAGTGGGCCAAAGATAAAACCCAGAAGGATAACCAAACCCTCACTTCAGTGGAAGCTGACCTTGCTGGCCTCAATGATGAAAATAATAGGGGTTATATCAGTCCTAAGGACAAAACCCACTTGACTGATCTGGAGAACAAACGAGCAAAGATATTAAAGGAATGGGAGGAAACATGGAGGCTTAAGAGTCAGGCCATTTGGCTCAAGGCAGGAGATGAAAACTCTAAGTATTTTCAAAATTTCACCAGAGATAGGAAAGCGGCTAACGCTATCTAGGAATTTCCCACTCAGGAAGGAGGCACTTCTCATACTTTTCATCAACTCTCACAGTTGGGCATAGCACATTTTCAACACCTCTTCAAAGAACCTCCTGGATGCAATTTGGTAGATATCATTCATGTTGTAGGGCATTTTCCTCGGTTTGTAGACCAAGAATCTGCAGATGAACTCTCTAGCCCTGTCACTATTGAAGAACTAGAGCAAAATCTCAAGTGGTTACAAAAGGACAAGAGCCCTGGACTAGATGGATGACCTATTGAATTCTATCCCACTTTCTTTGACATCATTGGAAATGACCTCCTTAGTGTAGTAGAAGAGTGCAGACTAATAGGAAGAATGTATGAGGCCATAAACTCCACTTTCAACTCATCCCGAAATCAGACTCCCTGAGCACTTTCAATGATTTTTGGCCTATATCCCTCTGCAATACTCTATACAAAATCATAGCCAAAATCATAGCTAATTGGCTTCACTCCATCCTATCCCAACACATCTCCATGGAATAGTTTGCTTTTCTCCACAATAGATAGATCCATGAAGCCATTGGAACGGCTCAGGAAGTCGTCCACTCCATCAATTCAAAAGCCTTGAAGTGCATCATCCTCAAGATAGACCTTGCAAAATAATTTAATCATGTATCATGGCTCTACATTAAGATGATCCTCATTCATTTAGGCTTTCCTATTGAATTCATTAACATGATCATTTGTTGTATAAATTCAGTCTCCTATAGCATTATAATCAAAGGATCAGCTACACCTTTCTTTCATGTTGAGCGAGGATTGAGACAGGGTTGTCCCCTGCCCCCCCACTATTCCACTTCGTGATGGAGGGACTTAGTAGACTCATCGCCTCTATAAAGAGGGAAGGTAGATTGCAAGGACTCAAAATGACTAACCTCCTATACCTCACCCACCTGCTCTTTGTTGATGATGTACTGAATTTTTTAAATGGCAGTACCAGGGACTCGGTCACTTTCCAAGATATCCTCAACCTCTTTGAATTAGCTACAGGCATGTCTATAAATCAGTCAAAGTCTACTATAACCCAGTCATGCATTGCCCCTCTTGAAGCTAGAATGACCAATATTCAATTTCAATACACTCCCCATAATCTCTCAGAGGGTCTCAAATATCTGGGTTTCCAGATCAAAACAAACTACTATAGGATCGCAGATTGGATATGGTTAGTAGTTAAGCTGGAAAAAAGGTTAAAAAGTTGGAATCATAGGCTTCTCTCCAAAGTAGGGCGACTAGTCCTAATCAAATCAGTCCTGGAAGCCACCCTTTTTTATCGGATGTCTCTTGCATGGATCCCTCGGGGAATTCTCAACCAACTACAACAACTCAGCAGCCGATACCTTTGGAAGGGGCATAAGGAAGGTAAAATATTTTCTTGGGTGTCTTGGAAATCCATTACCTTACCTAAGAAGAGGGGGGGCTGGGGGATAAAGGAGTTGCCTACTCTTGCAAAAGCTCTAGCAGCAAAGATGTGCTGGACTCTCCTCACTGCTAGAAATCTCTGGCTTACAGTAACATTTCACAAGTACAATTGGTTGTTGTAGATATTGGACTGGGCGCGACAACAAACTTGGCATAGAGGAGGCATTTCCAATGTTTGGAAATCCATCTTACAAACAATGCCTTTCATCAGAGCTGATCTGGCATGGTGCATTAACAACAGACATTCAGTAAGAATTGGCATTGACCCGTGGATAGGTGGCGGCAATATATATATTCTTCCACCAGAGCTCATACTTTTCCTAAATCGTAGAGAGGTTAAGACATTAGCACACATTGCATAACCAGATCCCCGCATTTTTCTCAGGCAACAATGGAGATTAGTTCATGATTTGGATATCCCTGAAAAGTGGCAACAATCATGGGATATATTCATAAGGGCTCTTCAAGAGGCTCATATCCATCTCAATCAAGAACCCTATGCCCTTGTTTGGACCCCTGTTGCGCATGGAATTTACAGCCCTAAGCTAGGATACCTACATCTTATATAGGCTTGAAAGCCCCTTCACCCTCAGAGCTGGTGGTAGCAAATATGGAGGTTAAAAGCACCCCCTCAATCCCAGTTATTCATGTGGTCTATTTTGAATAACAAGACCCCCACGAGAGAGGTGCTCATGCACAAATCTGTATATGGGCCAAGCAAATGTGTGCTATGTAAATAGGTATCCAAGTCTAATGAGCATTTATTTCTTCACTGTACACAAGTCTCCCACTTCTGGCAAGAAATCACCTAGCAACTCGCTATCAGGAACACTTGGCAGGGACCTTCTCTTATACATGCCTGGAATTGTTGGACATCTGCCCATCATAAGCATAAAGAGCAATGCCTTCCTCTCATTCTCTGCTGGACTATCTGGATTGGGCGAAATCGATTCATCTTCAAAAACCAGCCTATTAATTGGAATCTGCTCTTTGTACAGGCCCTAACCGCCTTCCATGATATCTTGGAGGACTTGCCTCCATGCACTTACTCTATATCAATTTCTGGGAACATTGATAAAACTTGTCCATGAGCCTTCTTTGATGGGGCAGCATAGACTCATGGATGTGGTGGGGGCTTTTGCCTATATATCTCTAAACAACACTCCTACAAAGTCAAACTGGGTCTGGGAGACGGATCTAACAATTAGGTTGAGCTCCTTACACTTAGACACCTATTGCATTTCTCCCTAGCACATAGTTGCATATCTGTTCAGATCTATGGAGACTCACAAATCATCATAAACTGGTTCAATGCTATTATTCAATTACATGCCATTACTCTTCAAAACATTCTTATTGACATGCTAAATCTCAAAATAACTTTTAATATGATCTCTTGTCAACACATTCATAGGGAATACAATGAGGATGCTGACAGGCTTTCCAAGGAGGACTCGTTACTGCCTAGAGGCTTGTGGTTAATCATAGAGCAGGTGGATGAAGAAGTCTATCAATACCACCATAGACCATACATAGATCAGGAATATCACAGGGTGGTTCGGCCATAGACATTGGAGAGCTAGTCGATGTTTTTTTCCTTTTATTAAAAGTTTATATATAGAAATTGAACATGAATATTTATTATTTGCTAATTGCACCAAAGGCAGTATTTTGAAAGGGGCGGCAAGGTCAAGATTTTGCGAATGCAAAATATGTATATAGCTCTTGCTAACTAATCAAATAACGCATATGCCTACAGGTATCTACTATATGTAATTTTTCTCATATAATGAAAGATTAAGATTTTTCTCTTTGGAAAAAGATTATGTTATATGTTATTGAAGAGAAATTTATATGTTAACTTGTTGTTGTCTATGTTGGGAATGATTGTTCTCAATGTTGTACATGTTTTGCATGGATAAAGGGAGTTATTTTAACCTTGACCTTATGATATTTGGTAATTATGGTGTGATCATGTTTATGCTAATGTTTATATATGTGTATGTATATATGTATGTATGTATTTCATTGTCTCACATGATCATGAATGTTTTATGTTGATGTTTATATGTATATATGTGTGTGTGTGTATGCATACCATTGTCTCATAGGGTCGTTAGGAATCATTCTTGTGGATGAATGATTGCTTATGCAGGTGAATGACATGTAGAGGTTCATGGTTTATGAGGAATCAAGTGGGAGAGTTGTCTTGACAAATCTACGAGGTAAATATCATGTCGTTAGGAGTTAATATTATGTGATTATATTATGTCTATGTTATGGACAATATATACTGAGGGATACTGTAATAACCCTAGTGAAAATTCCATGCAATAAAATTTAATAAAGGAAAAATAATAACCACAGTTGATACACTTATTCCAAGTTGAATATTGGGAAAAACATCCTAGTGGGTGTTCAAATGGTTTATTATGGCTAAGGAAATTGGTAAAGGCAATGGCTAAGGCTTTGTAAAGGAAAAATAGCATTTTTTAGAACATTTATTTATGAAAATAATGGAAATTAAGAGAAAAGGAAGGGGAAAGATCACAGGTTGCATATGAGGAGGAAAATGAAGGAAAATAATGGAAAACAAAGGAAAATAGTGGAAATTGAAGAAAATGGAGCTCTCTCATTACTCTCTTTCTCTCACTCACGCTTGGACACTTAGAGTTTTCTTGGAGCACTTTGGCATTGGATTAAGAAAGGAAAAGAAGGAAAGCGGAAGGAAGGAGCAAGCAAGGAAGAGTAGGATCAAGCAGCTACAACATTATTCTTTGCAAGTATCAATTTGCATGTGTATTTTCCTTGATATATTTGGCATGCATGGTATTTCATGTGGTTCTTTTGTTGGTATGGCAAGGGTTTTTCTAGGTGTGACAATGTTTTCATCCTAGCCTTTCCATTTCTGGATATCCATGGTATGAGGGGGTTCTCATGCTTTGGTTGAGATGGATTTTCAAATGGATTCAAAGTGGAGTGAGGTGGATATCTGAATGATAGAGCACATGGCCTAGTGGTCCTTGAACCAAACTATGGATCACAGTAAATCCACTGGCCTAGTAACCCTTGAGCTAGACTGTGGTTTATGGTAAGTCCAAGATTGTGTTTCCTCAGTGGGCCTAGGAATCCTTGCCGGTGAATGGCAGGATATAAGGTTAGTAAAAGAGGTGGATTTCTCTCTATTGGGCCTAGTAATCCCAGGTTGGGATATGTTCTAAATCCTAGAGAGTGGGTCTCAATTTAGGCCTAGTGATCTGGTGTAGATTTCGGTAAACCCTGAGAGACTAGGAGATAGGAAAATCCCTCACTATGTAGGTGGAGAAATCTGGTGGTATCCATGTTTTTTGGGCTTAGTGATCAAGTGGAGATCATGTTAAAGTCTGTTATTATATGTTTATTGTGTTGGCATGTGATTTTGGATGGATTGCAGTAAATCCTGGTTTCTATTGATGAAGGTGAGGTTGTTTAGCCTCAAGATTCCATGGTTGGTTCTTTTGGTTTGACTCCCACATTCATGCTTTTAATATGGCATGAGGGTGAATGATTGAAGAGATATTTGGCTGAACCATTCCATGGTCGGGTGGAACGTGGTAGTCCCATCCCTGTTTTGGATTTTGCATCATATAGGTTATTTCTCCTTGTATTTCTATGAGTATTATACTGATTTATATGTGGATCATATGGTTATTATTTCCTTGGTATTTTTTTGCTATTATGTTGGTTATGTATATGTTTTATGACAATATTTATGTGTGCCTTTCATCATGTTTTTACTTGTAAATGAATGGACAATGTATATATGACCTAATAGATGATAATGCATCAAATGATATAAGGGAACAATGCTTCATAATGATTCTTAGATAAGTATGAGACCCATATGCTTAAATATGTTGTTTACACCTATAGATTACATATTTTTGATATGTTTAATGAATGTCTGTCATGGCTAGTAGGTGTTCGATTAAGGGATTTTTCAAGTATTTACATTTGCATCATCGTTTCCCTATTATATTTATGTTTTGAAGGTGTCATTAATTTATGGAAAATGACCTGGGCTCAGGGCCTGAAAAAGTGGCTCAAATCCTAGGGGTTTTGGCATGACATTAGGAAAAATAGTCCCTAGAAACTAGCATGCAAGGATAATTTTAGGGGCGAATGTTCGCCCTTTGGCGAAATTAAGGGGTTTTAAATTTTTAGTGGGCGAATATTTTGTATCATAGTACATTTTTACAAATCACCTCCAATAGCCCACCTTATTTTAAGGGAGAGGGTAAAAAAGGTAAATTTAGCCCTTGAAATTAGGAGTTACAACCTTCCATTCGCCCATTTTAAGAATAGGTTTTATTTAAGTGAATCCATTCGCCCATTTTAAGAATAGGTTTTATTTAAGTGAATCCTATGGGCCAAAGGCCCAAATACCATATTTATAAAAGAGGTATGGTAAATTAATAAAAATATAAATAAATGAGAGGTATGGTAAATAAATACAACATTTTTTATATTTACTCCATAGGTCACCTTATATACATGCAAGGGTGTAAACAAATAAAAATATAAGTAAAGTGGAGGTATGGTAAATAAATAAAAAGTATTTTTATACTTACTCAAAAGGTATGGTAAATAAATAAACATATAAATAAACTAGACGTATGGTAAATAAATAAAACCTCTTTTTATATTTAGTCCATAACCTTCGTTCTATTTATGAAGGCTCAAGAAGGAGGTTTTATTTAAGTGAATCCTATGGGCCAAATACCATATTTGTAAAAGAGGTATGGTAAATTAATAAAAATATAAATAAATGAGAGGTATGGTAAACAAATAAAACATTGTTTTATATTTACTCCATAAGTCACCTTATATTTACGAACACTCAAAAAAATGGGTTATATTTAGGTGAAACCTATGGGAAAAATACTATGGGACAAATACCATGGACTAGATTGTTATTAATACCATGCAAAAAAACCATTATTAACCCTAATATTAGAATTAATAAAATATGGCACATGGCATTGACCCATGGTATTTGCCAAAATGGCACATGGTATTGACCCATGGTATTCATCTAGAATGTAGCCTATTTAAATGGGGGAATTAAACTAGCATAGATCCATCTTTACTCTGGATCTACTAACCCCCAAGAGGTATCAAATATCGTGATATGCAAACTAGCATAGAGTGAAAAAATATTTGATTCTCTTGGGGCTTGGTGGATCAAGAATGGATGTTGTAATTTAATGTACGTTAAACATTTTAGCTTGGTTAAAATAAAAAATAAAATAAAAATCAATTATTAATTTTATTAATTTTTAGAAATTACTAATAGTAATTTTTAAGTTCCAGGTTTATTATAACCCATGGTATTGATAATACCATGTTATTCATTTGAGCATAGACTATTTAAAGGGGAAATTCTATCATCTTAGATCCATCTTAATTCTGGGTCTATCAGTTTATGATAACCCATGGTATTGATAATACCATGGTATTCATTTCAGCATAGACTATTTAAAGGGGAAATTCTATCATCTTAGATCCATCTTAATTCTGGGTCTACCAAGTGCTCAGAGCGATATATAGGTTGGTTTTTATGATAATGAAGATATTAAATAGACTTAGGAAATTATATTGTAAAAACATCTTAAGGTGAATGGTTAAAGCATAGACATTGAACAAGTATATTGTATACTTCTGTTTTAAACTGAAACAAATCCAGGGCTAAAAGGAATGGATTGATTGCACTAGTCATCCTTCTATAACTTTCCAACATATGCTGGAGTAAATAGATTGTAATTTGGGTAATTTTTCTAACTGCAAACAGGAACATACTTATGTATTGGCAAGGTGGTTAAGAAGTCCCTAGAAGTGATGAATTTGAATTTTTCTTGGTTTTATATATAGTATTCAGTTTTTTCTCATGCTTTCTGTGAATGACACAGGTGAATTTTATCCTACACCCACTAGGTTATCAATATGTAATTTTGGTAATTTTGATTTCAAAAAATATTTTAAAGAAATGCAATGATTTCATTTGTGTATTCAATAAACACAATATTCTAATGGAATTCTACATTTGTGGTTTACCTATACAGATTCCATGGAGAAATGTTAGTGGTGTGACATTAATTGTCCTCAAGCAGAGGCTTTAGTTTTACTCTTTTCTAGAAGCAAATACTTTCTTCCAACATTTTTGAGTTCCATGAAAAATTTGAAAGTCCTAATAGTATTCAATTATGGGTTCAAGAGAGACTTAGTATTCAATTATGGGTTAAAGAGATCCACACTGAATGATCTATCGGCCTTATCTTCACTTAGTTTAAGACTATTCACTTGGAGAGCCTGCATGTGCCCCCACTTCAAGAGCATAGTAAAGTCATGTAGGACTTAGAGAAGCTATATTTAAGCTTTTAGTGTTGATTGGAAAAATGTCTGGGTTCAATAACACCCAGTAGAGCATTAAGCTTCCAATAATGCTAGAATTTAACTGGAGCACTTTTGTGATTTGGAGGAGATGCCCCCTCATATTTGTGACACATCTCCAGTTGTGAATTGGACTATTACTAACTGTCATTTCCTTTGAATGTTACCTGATGACTTGGGGAACCTCAACTCTTTAATAATGTTAAGGAAAGAAAGAAAGTACATTACGCTAAGTTCTCTTATGCTTTTCAAGTTTTTCTTGGATACCTACAACGTTTCGGGTAGGAAAGTACATTCTATTAATGAAAAATTGTCTTGATAGAAAGGCCCAATTTCAAATTCTAATGCTTTAAAAAAACATTGTATAACTGTAATGTTTCTAAAAGGAAATCATATTTTTTCAATTTAAGTATCATGATCCCATATTCCAACTTATTTTTCAGTAACCCATTAGGTTTTGTAGCTTTGAATAAATCCATGTCTTTTGATAAGATCCTCTTCCAAATTAAAATGCAGTTTCCTTTTGGAAATAACCACATACAGTGTCTTGATTTTGTTATTGAGAAAATAGAGGTTGTGAAACAAGCCTGTGCCATACAAGGACTTGATTCATTGATTATGTATCAATTATGGCTCTAGATGTAACAATGTCTTGATTTTGTTGCTTGAAAATAGAGGTTATGCTTTACTATTTCACAGAATTTCTTACAATCTTTCCATAAGTATTGATTTGTAATCTCAGTCACTCAGGGATGACTGTAATGACAAAGGTAATATTCCATGGTTTGAAGTTCCCCTCTTACTAAATATTTAAATATATCACCACAATTTAACTGTTAGTTAAAGGAATTGTATTTGATTTGTAAACAATTCATTGCTTGATTTATAGATTTTGATTTTTTCCCTTTTTTATTTTTTTCTCAGATTTGGTATGAGATATCTTCCAAGATTTGGGTTCCCTAGTTTTCCCACCATAGTACGAGGTTTAGATGCTATCATTAAATATTCTTGGAACATTACAACTTTTCCAGTAAGTGTGCTTTGAAACATTGTTGTTGCTTTTCCATGGTGTTAATGCAAATAAGCACTACAACTAGTGCCATTATTTAGATCAAGTGCCAAAATATAGGTGGTATTGTAATGATGGAGTGATTGTTTTATAGCTACTAAGGTCATATGCATTTTTATCTCTTATGTTGTCCTAATATATTCAAATTCAGAATAATAATTCAGGTCTCGTTTCCACTGTAGATTGTAGTCAGTTTCTTGAACATAATATATAGTAGATTATCTTTTACTAATCAACTGTGGGTGTGATCCCTCGCAGGAAAGAAAATTCAAAGTGACTTTGATTTCACATTTATTTGTCAAAACATCCACACAGGAAAGGAGATTCAAAGTGACACTATGATGGCCATTATGTCAAGCCAGGTGGTCGCACTCCCTTGATCGTGAGCACAATTGTGATCAAGATGGAAGACTTCATAGTCTAGATTGATTGTTTAGTAGTGATAGTTAGTGGGCTCATTCACAAAAGCTTCTATTTCACTAATCCTTTTTATAGAGTTGTCAGATTCAATTTCCAAAGGTTTTAATTACCCTATAGAGTTGAGTTTTGAGAGAGTTGTGATTCACAGTGTTAAGTATAGCAGATATGACACTTGAACGAAGACAAGCAGTAGAGGTATCAGACTCTATTATAAGCTTACCTGCATATTATAAGGGACTTGGTTGGCTTTTTTATAATTTTATAAACAAGTTCCATGTTGTGGAAATGTGAAAAAAAAAGTGATATTTCCACCATGTGGCTCTTATCATATATGGTTTTATACTTTTTAAAAAATTCTCTAAGAGTTCACAATGCTAAGATTCATTAGGAGTTTACAAAGTTTTATTATTTAGTGAAAGGCTTGCCAAGATATTACAAGATTTTATAATTGAGTAAAATATTCGCCATGCCTGGTGAGATATTCGCCAAAAAATTATATATACATATTATATTATTGATAAAATCGCCTTCCATTTTTCCTATATACCATGGAGATTCGCCCATTTATTATATTTATAAATTTAGGGGGGGTTCTTAAAATTTTCCCTGGATGTAACAACAATAAGCCTTGTATTTGAATCTTGTTGTAATGATTTCTATTTTCTCTCTATATTGATCAGCATGAGAATCGTGAGATTCTCATGACTAATCCATTTTCTTATTCTAGACATGTGAATCTTATAAAGAGAACTCAGTTCCATGTAAACAAAAATAAGTATCGTTATTTTTCTCTTGTAATTCACGATCATTTCTTAATACAAAGAGTAGCATTGTTGATGCTTTCACAACTGCGTTGTTGAACTTTTATTAATTCGTGTTTCCTCCCTGCGCCCTATTAGGGACAAAGGGCCCACCTCTTTAGTAGGGATTGCAGTAGCAATAGTAGCATAGTGGTATTTCAATTATTGTTCCTTTTTGTACGTGTGAAATTATTTATATCGTCATGTAATTTTCAGAATGGGTTTATTTTTGTTTCCAGATTTATGATATGTTATCACACAGGATTGATTTAAACATAATATTTAGTGAGTTGGATTAGTTAGTGGTGTGGTGCATGGCACACATTTTCTTTGGTAACATGAAGTGTGGTTTAATCTCCGTAGAAAGTTTTTTATTTCTGCATGAGTGTTACTTTATGCAATTAAATTCAATGACATTTGTTTTGACTTTTAATTTTACTCTTGGTTGAAGTGTATCAGCACAGAAAATGCATACTCCTTTGAAATAAACAGACCTACCCTTGGTTGACAATTAATCGTTGTGATTAAGTCATATTCATAGTGATTAAATCGGCTCAACATTTTGGTGTCGTTGCCAGGGAAGGAAGTCGACGATGCAATCAGCCAAGTGTGTTTTGTTAACAGAGTGTTTCTAGTGCACAGGTGTTGGGCGGTAAGATGAGAGGTAAGAACCTGCACATCACTCTAATATACTTGGGTGGGCTCACCCCTGTGGTCACTAGGAAACTTAGGTTGTGTGAATTCTTTGATTCTTTAGATGTTCTCTTAGATTTATAGGCGTTGGGCAATAAGACGAGAGGTAAGAACTTGCTCATCACTCTAATATACTTGAGTGGGCTCACCACTGTATAATATGAGACAGTTAGGGCTTGAATAAATACACATAGGATCCATGTGTAAAGTGTAGGAGTAATAGAGATCTCAAAATACAACCACTCTAATAAATCCTAGGAAAAATGGGTCATAAAAGAAATAATACGAGCGTAGATTTGGGGATGAAAACATTTATTCATGATTTTATCTCAAAAGCAAAAAAAGAACAATCAAATTCTCAGAGGGACACAAGAAAAATAGGGCCACAAAGTTATGTTACTCCCATATTAAGAACAAAGCATATGGTTCATCTGCCTCTGGATCGTATCATCCTAAAACAAGTGTAACCACTCCCAAAACTAAGTATTCAAATCAGGAGTAGCAGTGGAAGGCAAGTGATCAGGACTTTAGGATTGAGGGTGAAGGGGAAACCAGTGGGGAACACAAGGATATTGAGGCAGAAAATTAGTCATTAACTTATAAATATCCAAATTTTGGCAGGGTATTGAAATAGCCAGCCCCAAAGCAACTTGAGATATCAATTAAAAAATCTTCACCCACAAGACTGTCACCAAGATGGTCTGAAGAAGACCTATCACATCAAGGACCAGGAGGATAAACAATGGGGTATAACAATGACAACAACACTAAAACATATGCCACCATCACCACCTTTGAGTTTCCAAATATCAGAGGTGAGGCTCCCATGAAAAACATTCCTTTGTCATCTTTTCCATCCTTTCAAGGGATGATTGTAGAAGGCCTTGAAACCTTCTTGTTTGAATTTGATGTTTTTTGCAAGAGCTATGATTATGTTTTAGATGCTTAGAAGCTTAAATTATTACCTACTACTCTAAAAGGAGCAACATTGAGATGGTTCATGGGATAGGCTCTACTACCATTCGGATGTGGAGCAACACGAAAGAAACATTTCTATCAAAGTATCATGACTATTACAGA
The DNA here is from genome assembly GCA_000404065.3 of Pinus taeda. Classification (NCBI taxonomy): domain Eukaryota; kingdom Viridiplantae; phylum Streptophyta; class Pinopsida; order Pinales; family Pinaceae; genus Pinus; species Pinus taeda. The sequence continues at coordinate 17,237 of APFE031042861.1, forward strand.
ACCAGGGATTTGAGGGAAGAAATCTTAGAAGCTTATGTGGAGAGATTCCATTAAAATTTGCAGAGATCTCAACATAATGAATTAGATCAAGAAATCTTGAAGACATATTCATAAGAGGTATAAGAGATGACTACCTCGATACCTTGAATCTACCAGGGAAAGGGGACATATCTTAGGAACCATTTCCTAAGATAGTAAAACTTTGTTTGAGATGCTCTAGAGGATCATAGAAGGGGTGAAGCATGGTACAAGATGCCTCTACCCGAATACATAATTTTGAAAATGGTGGTGTGACTACGGCGGAAATCAGAAACTTGTTCAATAATCCTAAAACTGATCTTCTCAATACCCTGTCTGCTCAAATAATGACAGCATATGTGAAGAAAGCATAGAATGAGGTTGATGCAACTTTAGTTGTGTTCTACTTGGTATGCAAGGACAAGCATTCTCGGATGGAATGTAGGGTAAACAACATCACCATGTGCAACATATGTGATCTAGAGCATTCCACAAGTCATCACCCAGAGCTTCTTGGATTGAAAGTTTTGCTTAAGGAATCAAGCAAGGAGGTTCAGTCTTCTTAATTCATTAGATCCAAGAAACCATGGAAATCACGACCCCCAAGTATGCCTCAAGACTTCTCTTCTTTCAATCCATGGAATAATACACACGATGTTCAACAATTTCTATGGCAGTACTCTGCCCTTCCTCCAATATGATATCCTTCATCTTGGAATCAATGGTCTCCCTCATCACCTTCCCAATTCGCTCCATCACAACCATATCCTTGGACTCAGAATTGGAGAGGAAATTCCCTAGGACCAATTCCTCCTGCAATACCAGCACAACAACAGTTGCAGCAACCACCTCTTCAAACATTTGTTGCTACACCTTCTATACGACCCAAATTACCCGTGCAACATAACCCTAACCCAAACAATAAGGCAAACTAGAACATTGAACCTTCAGCCACCTTTCAGACTTATTATATCACTCTTGTCAGGTATAATGAAATCCATCTTCGATCAACGAAAGTGATTCACCCAAAACTCTCAGCTGTTATAATTGAAGAAGAATGTGAGTCACCCAAGGGGGGTTCTACAAATTTTGAAGTTGTTGTCACACCTGTAACACCTGATTCGGAGGGGAATGGCACATGTAACAACCAATTCAAGTAAATATAATACACTTGTAACTGTTGATTTGACAACAACTAAAGACCCTCCATATCCTTAAAGGCTTGCAAAAACTGGTATGACTTCACACCTGGAATTGGATTTTCTCAAGGAGTTGAAAAAATTACACATACAGATTCCTCTACTACAGGCTATCAGAGATGTGCCTGTCTACGCAAAAATAGTAAGGGATTTGTGTGTTAAAAAGCCTGTAAGGAAGCCTAAGGACCCTGCTACTATTCATGTGATGGGAAAGTTGTCTGAGTTACTGATTGATCATCCCATTTTAACCAAATACAATGATCCAAGGAATCCTACTGTCACTGTTTACATCAATGGAAAGCCCATTACCAATACATTGATTGATTTAGGGGAAGCCATTAATGTAATGACGAAAGAACTCTTCATCACCTTAGGATTACACAAACTAAGACACACACCTACAATGTTTGAACTAGCAGATAAGTCCCATGTCAAACCTGAGGGGATGATAGAAGATGTAGTGATTACATTAGATTCTTGGCGATATCCTATTGAATTCCTTATTTTACAAACTAAGTCAAACCTGGGGGGTCATCCTTTAATTTTAGGAAGGTTGTGGCTAACCACTGTATATGCATTCATGGGATGCAGGTTTGGGTCCATGATGATTTCTAATGGCCAAGCCACCAAGAATATTAGCCTTTATCCCTTAGCAAAACCAGATATGAATTAGGGAAATCCCTTGTGGGATGAATTTGAACCCGACCCGGATCACTCACAACGACTTCTCACCCTCGAGAAGGCATAGTACTTTAAGAATGAAATGAAAGATGATATTATAAGTGGTTTCATTAGTAATTCAGTTTCTGTTACTTCTATTGAAGACTTGAGGGGAGGAGGATGTTGTAGAATATTTTAGCCTTGAGCAGATGAAGACCACTCTAAGTATTAACAACAATCCTCTTGAAATAGAACCAGGAAAATATCTTAATGTCAATCCAAGCTTGATTGTTGAGCAGAATAGATTGTTGATACATCTGTTATAGAAATAAAATAAAAAAGGCATTTTCATGGGATTATACAGATATGAAGGGTATCCATCCCACCCTATGCACTCACCACATCTATTTGAAGGATGGTTGCAATCCAGTGAGACAACCGTAGCGACACATGAACCCTACATTAAAGGAGGTAGTAAAAGAAGAATTGTAGAAACTCTTGGATGCCAATTTCATTTATCCTATTTCTGACAGTCAGTGGGTATCTCCACTTGTCATTTTCCCCAAAAAGAATGGCAAGTGGAGGGTCTCTGTGGATTATAGATAACTCAACAATGCCACTCAAAAGGACCATTTCTCCTTGCCATTTATAGTCCATGTCCTTGATATCCTATCTAGAAAGAAATTTTTCTCATTTTTAGATGAGTTTAGCGGGAACAACCAATTACAAAATGCCTCAGAAGACTAAGATAAGACGTCCTTTACTTTTCCTTGGGGAACTTTCACCTACAAGGTTCTTCCTTTTGGACTCTACAACGTGCCAACAACTTTCCAAAGGGCGATACTGGGAATTTTCTTGGATCTGTTGAATGACTGTCTAGAAATTTTCATGGATGACTTCACACCCTATGGTGATGCCTTCGAAACAACGTTAATTAATTTGGAAAAAGTATTAGAACAATGTGTGTAGAATAATGTTGCTTTTAGTACATAAAAATGTCACATGATGATGAATGAAGGGATCGTGTTGGGACATCTTATTTTAGCTAACAGGATTAAAGTGGACACTCCTAAGATAGAGGTAATCTTGAAAATCCCAATTCCCAAGACACAAAAAGAGGTACATATTTTCTTGGGTCATGCAAGGTACTATAGGATGTTTATAGAAAAAATTTCAAAGATTGCATCTCCGTTATTTTCTTTACTTATGATAGATGCAAATTTGTATGGACAGGAAAATGAGAGCAAGCCTTTGTGAAATTGAAATATTGTGTATCATCAACTCCTATTTTGCAGGTTCTACACTGGAATCTGTCATTCCACATAGCTATGGACACAACTAATATTGTTGTGGGAGTTGTTTTAGGCTAGATGGAGGATAAGAAACCATATGAAATTTATTACATAAGTAAAAACTAGACTCCCGCTAAACTCAATTACACAGTGACTGAGAAGGAATTCCTTGTAGTAGTGCATGCCATCAATAAATTTTGGCACTACATCATAGGATATCAAGTGTTTGTACACATTGACCACTTTGCCATTCATTTTTTGATGAACAAACCAGTCACTAATTTACATTGGGGTTATTGTTGTTATAGGAATTTGATACAACTATCCTAGATAAACCTAGGAAGGATAATGTGGTAGTTGATTTTCTTTCTAGGCTAAATGTTGGTAGTGAAAACATGTCTATTGACAATTCTTTTCTGGATGGATATCTTTTTGATATTTCAGTTCACTCACTGTGGTATGCAAAAATAGCTAATTATCTTGCTGTAGGAAAAATCCCCCAACACATATCCTACAAGGAAAAGACAAGGATCGTTCAGCAAAGTGCTAGATACTCATGGATATAAGAAAACTTTATCACACTGGGCCAGATCATCAGATCAGAATATGTGCAAGGGATGATGAAATTTTTGATATCCTTCAATATTTTCATGAGGAAACTTGCAGGGGTCGCTTTGCAGATAAGAGAATAGGATACAAGGTGCTCTCAACAGGATACTATTGGCCCACAATATTCTAGGATGCTAAGAAATTTATGAAGGGATGTGACAGCTACCAGAGAATGGGTCGACCACTCTAATAAGCCGAGATGTCGTTACAACCGCAAATAGTTTAGAAACATTTGAGAAGTGGGATCTAGATTTTTCAGGACCAATTAATCCGTCACCTCAATAGAAATCCTACACTATAGTCTGCACCAACTATGTTGTTGAGCACTGGAGAAGGTATGTTATTTTCATTTACTTTGTCATATTTCCTTCAAAACTCATAATCTCTTTACATCATGAGCTAGGTATATGACAAGAGATTATGATAAAATCTAGAAGATTTATAGGTAACGTGAAATAACTAATAATTACCCTTTTTCTATGCAGAAAGAGGAGAAAACAGAAGACTGCCATCCCAAAGGAAAATACAAGACAAAGTTAACTGTTTTCCCTTTGACAGGGAACCACATTCAAACAAGGCAATCCAAATTGGAGCGTAACAGCCAGGAAAAGGAAAAGGAGATACCCAATCGATGCAAGAGAACAAGAGAATAACTGAGAACTAATAGTTTGGTGAATCCCTCAGGATCCTTTGATCTTGAGGGATCGCTACCTTAACAATCTTCTATATCGTTGATATCTCTTCTCGACTGTTATAAGAAGGGGCAGCATTATTAGCATGGGGGGTGAACTATTGTTATTTTTATGAAATTCTTCTTGGTACTTGAACTTTGATCATCGACTCTCTTTGAAGAGAAATTCACAGTAACTTTGTTTGATGTTTTAATATATAAATCTTGTTGCCGTTCTATCTTTTATTCTAGAGTAACCTTAAGCAGTGAGTCCCTAGAGGCTAAGGGCCCAGCCTTGGTGGATCACTTGTTCCTATACCATTATTTCCTATTCATGTGTGGTTTGATATCTTCCATTTACTCTGTTCAGTAATCTGACAAACTTTGTTGTTTTACATATCGGCTCTATTATATACTTGACTAAGTAATGTTATTCCCTACAACAGGAATGCTATGTTATTTATTCTAACTTTATATTGCATTGTTGTTCCTTTTGACAATTGATATAACATTGTTGTTCCTTACAGATTTCCATTGCTATTTGATTACAGATTAACAATGTTATATATTCCTAAATCGATACTACTGTATGATTTGTTCTTAAAATGTGGTTGTTGTTCATTCACGATTGTTGTGCCGTTGTGATCACAATTGCTGTTACTTTATAGCTGTGATTAATACTTGTTGTATCGAAGCTCAGATTACCGTTCCGTTTAATATTAAGAGTGTCATGTGTTTAATATGGTTTGTTGTACATTCATATTTGATATAAGTTGACGTTCTATATTTTATTTTTGTTAGTTTGTTGTTCCATTTCTGTTTGTTGTTCAGTTCATCTCTAAAGTAAAGACTATTATTTAATTCCTGTAGGATATAATTATTGTTGCATTCATTTATGTAGGCTAAGGTTTAGATGTTCAATCCTGTTTATAAAATTAGTTGTTGTTCCATTTCCTGTCATTTGAGTTATCATCGCTTTGGTGTGCAGACGATCTGAGACTATAGTGAACATCAACATATGTTGTCTAGTTCCTAGATTGATTATCCTTTCCTTAAGTGCGTTCTAATTGCATCAGTCTACAGAGGGAAGAGTTACCATTACTGTGCCCTTGAATGATAAATTGTTGTAGCTTTCTGAACACATGATTTGAGTCTGAGGTTTCATTTTGTAAGTAGATTTTATTCCAAGCATCCGTTTAAACTTGTATTTAGAGCACTATAGTGCTAGCATTACTCTGACAAATGACCGCCTCAAACTGAGTATACTCTTTTTGATAAAAAATAGCTCCTGGATTGACAATTAATGTAGGGATAAATAGAGGTGAAAAAGACCCTTTTTACTGCTTAACTATTCCTATGTGTCGGAATATCCTAACAGACATTTTGGCATCATTTTCGCAGAAGAGTGTAGCCATTTGTTTCTTTTCCAGAGTAGTGTAAGAACCTGCTAGGAGAGAATTGGGTTTTAAAAACATAAGGTAAGAACTTGCGTACGGAGCATGTAATAGCCCTGATCCCCTGCCCACTTTCCTGCAAATTTTTTGTTGTTTTTTGGGTAGAAATTATCATTTGATTTGTGTGCATGACTAAGAAGAAAAATCCTAAAAAGAATCCTAAACCACTACCCAAGACTGATAAAGCTAAGGGGCCGGTGACCCTTGGCCAATCAACCTTTATAGGTGAAATCCTTAAGAAACCAAAATCTTAGCCTTCAGTAGGACCTAGAAAAGTTACTTCTAGACAACCTACTAGTTCCCTTTAGGCGACAGGATCACCATCTGTAGACTTTGCTGAGGTGCATAGTCAAATCGAAGAGCAAGATTTTCAAGAAATTGAGAATTCTAGCCCAAAATCATTGCAAGAAGGGAACCATAGAAACCTCTATGAAGGGAGAGGAGAAACCAGGGAAACTGAAGAACCAAGATCTCCTCTTGGGATAATTCTACCATTAAGCAGCCTAGATAAGGGAAGTGCTACAAAAATCATCCATAACGAAGTCGAAGAACCTCAAGAACCAAAATCCCCCCAAATATTAGGAACTCTCATCATCCTAGATAAAGGAAGTGTTGTTAAGGCCATTCCTGTTGAAGCCAATCCACTTCATTAGCCTAGGAATACCCTCCTAGACATCCCAAAAGATTATTGGCACATATTTGACCAAATGGCCCGAAACCAACCAAATACCCAAACTTCTATGCTGAAATATCTCATTGTGGACACTGCAACTAATGCTCCTATGAAAGCAATTCCTCTCCAACATATCCTTACATTTGATGGCCTTAAATCAGAAGATCCAGATGCATTCTTATTTGAATTTGATGTGCTGTGTAAAGGATATGACTATACCATCGATCCCTAGAAACTGAAATTATTTCCCTCTACATTAAAAGGGGTTGCTTTAAGATGGTTTATTGGGTTGGGTGGTGGTGTTATAAATAACTAGGATCAAATGAAAGAGGATTTTCTAAAAAATATTAGGACTATTGCAGGTCTAGAGAGTTAAAAGATGAAATATTTCAGATGGTAACTAGACAAAATGAAACATTAGAAGAGTATGTTGAAATTTTTCGGTATAGTCTTCAAAGATCTCCTTATGCATCATTACCCTTATCTGATAATGTATTAAAAACAACATTAATTAGAGGAATGAAGGAACAATGGATTGAAACAATAAATATTATGGGAAAAGGAGATATTTATCAGGAAAATTTTGCTGACATTATTGATTTATGTATCAGGAGTTCAAGAGGCAACACAAGACTAAAACCAGCAGAACATGATAGGTTTGCAAGAGACAACAAGATCTCTACAGAAGGATTAACTTGCGCAAAAATTGGAAATTTATTAGAAAATTTTAAAACTGACATATTGGGGACTCTAACAACGCAACTTGATATTATGTAGGCTAAGTAGAAACAAGTAGAGGCAGAACAAAATTTGGCAATCTTCTGTTCCAGATGCAGAAGAAACACAACCACAAAGAGTGTCCATTAGATGCGGTTCAAGTTTGTGCCATTTTTACAAAAGACCATTCTACAGAGAGGTGTCCCTCACTTCCTGAATTAAAAGCAGTATAAAAGGAAGCGAAAGAAGAGCCAGAACCAGTGTACTTACTTAATCAGTGCCAACATTGACATCTGCGACAATCAGGTATGTTCCCCGATCGAGCTTCTTCTTTTCAACCTCCACAATATCATGCTCAACAATATAATAGTATGTGGAAAAATCAACCTCCATTCTCAAATTGGTTGCAACAACCATTTCCTTCATCATCACCATGGCTGAATCAAGCAAGTCAACCCAATTGGCCAAATTTTTCCTATGCCCCACCATATTGGCAAAACAATGTATATCCAGCGCAATGGACCCCTCCTACTTCACATAGTCAAGCCTGGCAGACAAAATGGCAAAGACCAACGAATCAGCCAGTAAGAACCATTTCACTCCCTCAACCTACACTACTAGCATTACAACAAAACCCCCAGTCTAACTTAAGACCTCAACTCCTAGCCCAATCCAATCGTAATCTGAATAACGAACCAGTCCAATCCATTCAAATAATTGAAACACTAGAGATAGAAACCAATCTAAGGGAGTGTAATGACCTTCAATTAAGAGCTGAGCGCATTATAAAAACAGAGGGAGATAAAACTGCTCAAGTTGAAAATCAGTTACCTATAGAACAACCACTACAAGAAGAGGATGTGATTAGACATCAAACTCATGGTCAAGTAATCACATATTCTCCTCCATTCCCAGAATGATTAATTATACCTCGACCTATACAACATCCTGATTTTGACATTCTGGGAGAAGTTAAAAATCTATACATAAAAATCCCACTCCTCCAAGCCATCCAAGACATCCCAATATATGCAAAAACCATGAAAGAGCTATGTATAAAAAACCAAGGAGGAGAATAAAAAATGACCCAATAGCCCAAGTAGTTGGCACCTTATTCGACCTATTATCAGGAAAAGAAACACTCGTTAAATATGAAGACCTAGGAAATCCAATAGTAACGGTACAAATCAATGGGCAAACTTTTGTAAATGCCTTAGTTGATTTAGGGGCTGCAATTAATATCCTAACAACCACCACTTGTCAAAACTGGGCATTACATCAGTAGAACCTACTTCCACTTTATTAGAACTAGTTGACTGATCCGTGGTTAGGCTGGAAGGCACACTACATGATGTCATGGTATCCATTGATTCCTAGGAATATCCTGCCGACTTTCTAATAATAAACCCCAAAAACTGACTCTCTCTCATACTCTTGGACACATAGTTTTCTTGGAGCACTCTTGGAGAGTGTGGCATACTTCGATGATTGGATTAAGAAGCCAAAGGAAGAGCAGGAAAGTGTAAGATGACATCAAGATCAACATCTACAACGGTTTTTCTTGCAGGTACCGAGTTTCATGTATGTTTTCCACACTAGTTTTGCATGCATGGCATATGCATGTGGTTTATTGGTCATGATATTTCATTGGCATGGAGGATTTCCTGGATTCATAGTGGATTTTCCTAGCCTTTCCATTTCTGGGATAACCATGGTGTTGTGGTTTCATTTCTTTGTTTTTATGGTTGGTTCTCATATTTCCTTTAGCTTGGGTTGAGTTACTAGTTCATGGAGCCTTGGTTAGACAAACACTCTAGAGACCTATAACAGCTTGGGTTGAGTTACTAGTCCTAGAGCCATGGTTGGACAAACACTCTAGAGTCCTTGGTGGGTTGAGTTACTAGTCTTGGAGCCTTGGTTGGACAAATGATCTAGAGCCCTGTGGAAGTTATGGGTTTAGTTACTAGTGCTAGAAGCCTTGGTTGGAACAAATGCTCTGGAGCCCTTGAAGGCTTTGGTAGAGACCAATTAGGTGATGGTTTGTGATGTCCGGCCATGAGGTGGAATCACTATTTTATGGGTTGAGGTGGTTTGGCATCTAGAATCTCTAGTTCAGTTTTGATGGATTGTTCCATGAGATCCCACATTCATCTTGGAATATGGCACGGGGTTGACTGGCTGAAGAGATATTTTTCTCAGCCATGTCTATGGTCGGGTGGTTCAAGGAAGTCCTAAACCTGGTTGGCCTTTACATCATTAATATGAGGTTATTTCTCCTTGTTAATTCATGAGTATTATATTGGTTTATATGTGGTTTATATGGATGTTATTTCCTTGGTATTTCTGTTGTTATTATTCTTGTTTTGAAAATGTATTATGATAGTGGATATGTATGGCTCTCATCATGTTTTTACTTTTAAATGAATGAACAATGTATATATGTCCTAATAAATGAAATCAAAAAACTGTGGACAATCTGGATCATACCACTCCAAAAAACTTCCACAGAAGCCTAAAATCTAACATAACTTCCATGTACGGAGGGGAAACATGGCAGGAGATCTGTCTTCTTGAAATCTTGAGGATAAAAATTGAGAGGAGAACAGTTGACCTGCAATTAGGAAAAAAAAATTAGAAATCAAGTGTCGACCCTTATATAAAATTAGGGTTCTTGGTTTATTTATATCACAATTCATGGCTCCTTCTCTCAATAATCTTTCATTCATTTTCTATCTTTCTGATTTGTCCTAATGATGGACCCCCTTTGGGGTTTGAAATGTCGACACAATGAACAAAAAACTGTGGACAATCCGGATCATACCACTGCAAAAAACTTCCACATAAGCCTAAAATCTAACATAACTTCCCTGTACGGAGGGGAAACATGGAAGGAGATCTGTCTTCTCGAAATCTTGAGGATAAAAATTGAGAGGAGAACGGCTGACTTGCAATTAGGAAAACAATTTTAGGAATCAAGTGTCGGCCCTTATATAAAATTAGGGTTCTTGGTTTATTTATATCCAGATTCATGGCTCCTTCTCTCAATAATCTTTCATTCATTTTCTATCTTTCTGATTTCTCCTGATGATGGACCCCCTTTGGGGTTTGAAATGGCGACACAATGAACAAAAATTGTGGACAATCCGGATCATACCATTGCAAAAAAATTCCACAAAAGCCTAAAATCTAACATAACTTCCCTGTACAGAGGGGAAACATGGAAGGAGATCTGTCTTCTCAAAATCTTGAGGATAAAAATTGAGAGGAGAACAGCTGACCTGCAATTAGGAAGAAAAACATTTTAGAAATCAAGTTTCAGCCCTTATATAAAATTAGGGTTCTTGGTTTATTTATATCCAGATTCATGGCTCCTTCTCTCAATAATCTTTCATTCATTTTCTATCTTTCTGATTTGTCCTGATGATGGACCCCCTTTGGGGTTTGAAACGTCGACACAATGAACAAAAAACTGTGGACAATCTGGATCATACCACTGCAAAAAACTTCCACAGAAGCCTAAAATCTAACATAACTTCCTTGTATGGAGGGGAAACATGGAAGGAGATCTGTCTTCTCGAAATCTTGAGGAAAAAAATTGAGAGGAGAACGACTGACCTGCAATTGGGAAAAAAAAATTAGAAATCAAGTGGCGGCCCTTATATAAAATTAGGGTTCTTGGTTTATTTATATCCAGATTCATGGCTCCTCCTCTCAATAATCTTTCATTCATTTTCTATCTTTCTTATTGTCCTGATGATGGACCCCCTTTGGGGTTTGAAACGTCGACACAATGAAAAAAAACTGTGGACAATCTGGATCATACCACTGCAAAAAACTTCCACAGAAGCCTAAAATCTAACATAACTTCCCTATACGGAGGGGAAACATGGAAGGAGATCTGTCTTCTTGAAATCTTGAGGATAAAAATTGAGAGGAGAATGGCTGACCTGCAATTAGGAAAATATTTTAGAAATCAAGTGTCGGCCCTTATATAAAATTAGGGTTCTTGGTTTATTTATATCCAGATTCATGGCTCCTTCTCTCAATAATCTTTCATTCATTTTCTATCTTTCTTATTTGTCCTGATGATGGACCCCCTTTGGGGTTTGAAACATCGACACAATGAACTAAAAACTGTGGACAATCTGGATCATACCACTGCAAAAAACTTCCATAGAAGCCTAAAATCTAACATAACTTCCCTGTACGGAGGGGAAACATGGAAGGAGATCTGTCTTCTCGAAATCTTGAGGATAAAAATTGAGAGGAGAACGGCTGACCTGCAAATAGGAAAAAAAAATTAGAAATCAAGTGTCAGCCCTTATATAAAATTAGGGTTCTTGGTTTATTTATATCCAGATTCATGGCTCCTTCTCTCAATAATCTTTCATTCATTTTCTATCTTTTTGATTTGTCCTGATGATGGACCCCCTTTGGGGTTTGAAACATCGACACAATGAACAAAAAACTGTGGACAATCTGGATCATACCACTGCAAAAAACTTCCACAAAAGCCTAAAATATAATATAGATAATGTTTTGAGGGATCAATGCTTCTTAGTGATTTTCAAATATGTATGAGACCCCTATGCTCAATTATGTTGTTAAGATCTGTAGCTTTCATTTTTGTGACATGTTTGATGAAATGCCTGGCATGGCTAGTAAGGGTCTAGTCTATTCCTTGTTAATGTTTTTGCAAATGAATCATTGTTATGTTGTGTAAATTCATTTCTAAAGGTGCCATTGAGTTCTCGGCAATGACCTAGGCTTTGGGGCTGAAAATGTGGCACAAATATCAGAGTCGCAGGCACATCACTAGGGAAAAGAGTCCCTAGAAGCTCCCTTTCCCTTGTTGTGGGAGCTTCTGGAGCCTCCTAAATGCACCCTTCTCCATATCAAGGGAGCGTCCACAGCTTTGATGCAAATAAACTTCAGTTGGTCTCAGGGGTTTGTTACCTGAGTGGTTGGGATGGCTCCTCGTAGTTTTGTTGTCGATGTGGAAGACCTGTGTGATGTGTTTCGTTGGTTTCACTTCCTTCAATGAAATATAGGGAGTTGAATCATATCATAGTAATTTATCATCACATGTTTACCCTGGATGGATGGTTACCTAGGTAGATGTGGGAGGAGGGTGTTATAGAGTGGTATCAGAGCATGGATAACCCCTCATATTGGATGGGAAGTGTGTTGGTCATGGATTCATCTCAGTTGCATATGTGTTCCTTATGCTTGTAGTCACCATGTGCTTGTTACATTTGCATGGAATTGATCATGGTTGTAGTGATTTCACCATGTGAAGGTCGATGGTGTTGTTGTGGGATGTGTCATCATGAGTGTATGGTTGTATATGCATTTCTTATACATGTTTTCATGCGGAAAGAGTTATTTTTGCTGACAAAACTAACCTCCCTAGGATTCTAAGACTCTCTAGTGACAAACAAGACAATTAAGAGCAATCCTTCTCTAAACATGCATTATCATATGAGAAACCAAGTGTTTTTCGATCCTACCTGAATTCCAACGTTTTTGTAGTAGTCTAGCCTCGTCGATCTAGATGAGCTCCTCCTTCACTTCGAAACCTGCATACACTAACAATCAAACGATTACATAACACCTGAATATCTCATAAAACAAAACATATTCAACATATAGACCAAGGAGTATATGAAACAATTCATTAACAACAAATCATTGAGAAGAATGGACTTATTTGTATTAAGGAAACAAAAGAAACCATTACAACCTGAGCCTTGGTGTTGTGCAAGTTCCTCCCAGGGTCTAGTAAGAGTTTTCCTCTACTTTGACAAGCTCACCCACTTCCAAATGAAACAAGAAAGGATGGTAATCTCTCCTCACAAGCTTCTACAAGGAAGTCCTAATTCCAGCAGCATCTACCCTTTGGAATGTTCAACTTTCAACCTCTCCTCCTTTGGCCCAATGCCTGTATTTATAGTGTTCTAGAGGAAGTTATTCAGTTCCAACATCAATGGGATACTCCCTCTTTTGGATGGGGTAGCTCCTCTCTTGATGGGATAAGTTCCTCTATCATAGGGATGCATGAACCATCTGGAGGCGCTCAATACACGTCAAACACTCTTCTAGAAGGCTCTAGAAGTGACCACAAGTAACTTTTTAAAGATGAAACTCGCGCCTTTTGACCTTTACAGGGGTACGCACCCATCCTTGGCTTACAGAGTGTACAAGTACGCAGGTACAGTGTGTTTGAAGTGCGTACACGCAGGAAAGGTAGAGAGAACCTGCTTACCCAGAGATAAACATGTTTTTAACTGACTTTCTCTCTTTTTTGAAGTTTGACATGAAGAGTAGAGGTATGAGGCTTGACAAGGAGGATAATATGACTATTGATGGAGCCACATTAACTGTAGATAGTCATGGTGACAAATTTCAGTGTAACAGATTGCCCCCTAAAGTACGAAGCCTGTAATAGATAAGGGTGTTAAATCATATAGGAAGGGTGAAGTACTTTATCATTTCGAGG
>APFE031042865.1:0-25321 GCA_000404065.3 Pinus taeda
TGCCAAAATATTGAGAGAGAAGAGGTCACTTTGCAAGGCGTATTTAGTTGCTTGCCCAGTCAGAGGAGGTTCAACGTCAGAACCTTTGGTTGTAATCTTTCTCTGTTTTTACTGATTAATAGACGACTATCATTATGGATCCACTCATGTGTCTTTTAATGGTATTTGAGTTATATCTTTTCTGACCGATATATAATTGCATATGCTGGATTTTACGCTTGTATTTGTATCGTTCTTTGCTTGTGCAGGTGTCTTTTCACGAGGAGCGTGGGGATTGTGACCAGCCAGAGCAAAGGAACGGGAGCGGCGTCTCTTCTACAACAACTAGCATTGGATTCCAGGTAGATCATCATGATCGATCTCTGATTTATGCAATTAGGAACCTGCTTGTAGCATTGTGTGATTGTTGCTAGACCCGTGTTGGGCTAGTGGGATCGCCTCTGTCCGTAGAGGGGATTTACCAGTTCAACACATACATAACATTAGAAAGAGTGAAGAGAGAACCATGCTCCCTCTGAAACACAATCGTACCTTCATCTGAGACACGGTACTTTCCGTCATCACCCATCTCGATCCATATCTGGAGATCCTTCTCCTCCAAAGTATTGAAAATATTCTTGTCACCTGACATGTGGAAAGAGGCTCCACTATCTAAGTACCAAACACATCCCATGCTGGGTGAAACCATGCATGCAATAAGTGAGAAATCCATCTCAAACTGTGAAGCTAGTGCATCACCATCAAATTCCTTGGAGGAACCTTTCCTGGACTTATTCTTTGGGCAATTAGTAGAATAATGGCCCAACTCATGACAATCAAAACATCTCACCTTCGACTTGTCAAACTCCTTCCTTCCTTGAGAAGACTTGGATTGGGATGCCTTCCCTTTCCCTTTCTTAGCTTTAGATGCTAAAGCCAAGTTCTCTTCATCATCATGTTTTGATGAAGAAGCTCCATCTCCGTCTAATCTCCTCCTGCATCAAATTCGACCATAGTCGTTCCCAATCTGGCAGTTTGTCCCTTCCATTCACTAAGTCTTGGTAGCTATGCCAACTCTTAGGAAGGCCAAGGAGTGATAGACTCACCATATCATCATCAGGAGTCATGACCCTACACTTGCAAGCTCATCCCTATAGGTGGTGAGCTTGTTCAAGAACATAGAGATAGTGTCACCCTTTTAACACTTGATCTTGCGAAGTTTGTCCTTCAGTGCTAGCTTCTTCTGACCACTACTATTCTGATATAAATTTTTCAATGTTTTCCACATTGCATGCAGAGTCTCCTTCGCATGGAGGCTCGAAATTATGTGATCTCAAACTCCCTCCAGGATGATTCTCCTGGCTCTAGCCACACACTTCTTCCATTCCACCAGTTGAGTAGCATCAATAGGCTTAGGGACTTCTTGATCAATGAAGTCCTTAAGGTTGTTGTCTTCCAATACTGCCTCCATGTGATCTTTCCAATCTATGTAGTTTGAGCTTCCATCAAGGGCATACTCAAGCCTCAAACCATAGAACGCCATCGGTGAAATAGATGTGATAAGAACTTGAGATATATATCCTGAATAATAAACTTCGAATTTCTCTTGCCTGTATATTGCTCTTCCTTAATCACCTATGCTCCAATACCATGTAGAAATTTCCCAACTATAGATCAAACTGATATATGCAATGTACTAAAGCATAATACTTGATCTAGTTCTACAAAACATTAAGCGGAAGCATAATCGATTTCATGAGCAACATCAAGCATAAACACATATAATTGATCAAGAGAAATAATCAACCATAACACAAGATATATCACTGAGGAAAGAACTAGCATAAAACCCCTATCTGTATTATCAATCAAGTGGAAATCCTATTCTGTTTACAAAAAGAATCAGCTCAAGAGCTATCCTATACTCTCTACAATCAAAAGATGAAGATCATAGACTACCTAGGCCTCACTATATTGGCCACAAGTCCTCCAATCTCCTATATTACGTATTTTTCTTGGAAATAGATCCTTCTCCATGCAAGGAATACTTACTAGAAATATCCAAACATCTGATATAACATTGTCCCTCATCTAAACTCAACTGGGTCTCTGTATGAACTGACATGCATCAGTTATCCATGAGGGAATGCTCACTTATCTGAAATAATAGTTGTTACATGCATGCAAGCATTAACAAACTATATCTCATTAATTTAACAACTTGTTAAATTAATCTAACTAGACTTGACTAAGTAAAACTAATTCAAATGATCCTCTCATTATAGAACTCATACTTGACTCCTCAATCAGTGGAGAAAATCAAGGATAAATTCCTCAATCAGTGGGACAACTAATTGCATGTTCTCACAAAGGCTTCAAGTTTAATTTTCCATAATTAATTAACTCATGGAGATTAATTAATTAATACTTTAAACTGTTGTTAAGACAAAATTTGTTTTTAATTCCTATAATTAGACCAGGGACTGCTAAAAATAGGAAGGGACCCATAAATGCTATTTTTAGAAGATTCTATTTTTAGTAGTTTCACCTCTCACCCAAGGTGGCCAAATTGCTTTTTTTAGAAGTGTTATTTTTAGGAGTTCTATTTTTAGCACATTCTAAATTTAGCATTTCTTGTTGTACACTTTTCAACAGTTTCTAGTGTACTCATTTTTCATAGGTAGAGCCACTACTGCTAGCAAGCGTTCATAGCCTCAATAGAGTAACCTTTTAAACAACAATAATCCAGTGTCCCATCCATTTAATAGTGCAATAAATGGAGGTAAGTTTATTTTTCTCTTATTTTCCTATTTTATGCTAAAAGCCATAGTTTTGGTTTAGTGGCCAGATAACGACAATGCCATTCATCGGTAATAATCAAACTGAACAAGATGGCTCGTGATGAGACCCCTTGTTTTATAATTGAAAAATCATAAGTCATTACGCTGATTTGGTGTTCAATATGGTAATGTCAGTTTAATTGGTTCCCTATGATCATGGTAAGCAGGCTCATGATGAGACCTCTTATCTTCTTAGATTTATTATATTTTAGAATTACACTCTAAAAAAATCTATTTTTAATGGATGGGGAGGATCATTGACTCCTTAAGAGTTTTGGGTGACAAATCCGAGTTGAAATTTCTTTAGTCATAAGACAGTCTTTACGTTTTAAGGATAACCTTTTTGACTAAAACTACAGTAAAAGGATATAACTTTTCGAGGTTTTTAAAAATATTCACAACTTTATGAAAAAATTCAGAGTTATATAATTTTTATCTAGTTTTTTATTTTGGTAACCACTTCTTAAAACAATTCTACCTTCAAAATGGAAAAATGAAAAATAACTTCGAGAATGATTGAAAAGTCAATAGAGTACTATTTAACATTTTTATTTGCAAAATATGTAAAGGAAAAATAATTGCAGCAGGATGTACCATGGAAGTGATTTTTTCACAATTTTATTATTATTATATATTATTATTATATTATTATTATTATTATTTCAACCATGGGGGATGATCCATCATTTTTGGAGGAAAAAAGTAAAAAACTTAAAAAATAATAAATAATAAAACTACTTTTTCAACTTATCTCTCTAAGGTTTTACTCATATTTTTAGCGAGAGTACTCATTGGATGGAAAATTTAACTCCTCGTCCTAGGAGTACCCATGTTGCATACTTTTGATGGATTTTTCTACACGAAAAATGAGAAATACATGAAAAAACATGATTGCAATCACGTTTTTCATGTATTTCTGATTTTTCATGTAGCAAGGTCCATCAGAAGTATGCAACATGGGTACTTCTTGGATGAGGAATCAAATTTGCATCCAATGAGTGTTGTCGCTCGAAATTTGAGTAAACCCATAGGGAGATAAGTTGAAAAATAGTTTTTTCATTTTTCCCTCTAAAATTTGATGATGTAACCTAATCTTGTTTATTATTTCCAATATTATTTTATAATTTCCTTGGGAGGCCCATTTTAGACCTCAAAACTCCCCTAATGTCTTTCCTGATAAATCTTGAAGTATAAATGTAGATGGGCTTATCTATTCAACAATCTGAAATGGACCAAGTCATAATTTCTTAAATTTGGTATGTTTCCCTTTTTCTTCGTATGCTTTGTCCCACTCGAGAACTAGATCTCCAACTTGGAAGGATCTTTGTGTGACTAAACTTGCATCAAAAGAATCTTTCACCATCTGTTGATGTTTAGTGTGTGTGATTTTGGCATTTTCCCTTTCTTCTTCTAGTTTTAAGATTTGTGAATTTCTTAATTGCAAGGAAAAAGAAGGTGTTTCTTAAATAAATTTAACTAGGGCTAATGAAGGAAGAGCTAAATGTGATGGAATGATGGCTTCCTTTCCATTGCAGATCGCAGATCGAAATTCAAATTGCAATTAGAATTTGGCTGGTCTAATCACAATTGTAAATAGGTGAAGGTAATGAGGCATGGACTTATACGATAGAGGATTATGCAATTGTGTTGGACGCAGGGTTCTTTAAAAATGTAGTTAATAACCCGTTTAGGCTTAGTCTAATCACAGTCGAAATAGGCAGGAGGCGGGACTTAAGCTTTTGAAACTTTTTATTATGTTGATGTGCAATGCGAGGTATGCGAAGTTATAAAGTTTTTAAACTTCGGGAATTTGAAAACTCCGATTCATTTTGATTTTAATTAAATAACCTGTATTGTTTAAAACTTAAGGTTTTTAAAGCCTATGAGTAGTTTTGGTGTCGAGGGCTATTTAAAATTTGGTTTTGGATAATCAAGGTTTCATATTTGGGTTTTAAAAAAGCCTAAGTATTAAACTTTTTTATAGTTCTTTATTAACAATTTTTTGTTATTTCTATTATCATATATATATTATATATATATATATATATATATATATAATATATATATATATATATATAATATATATAATATAAAATCAAGGCTTTTTAAAACTAAAGGGTCCCTATTTTAATATAATAAATTTCATAGGAAATTTATAATATATTAAAATGGGGGTTGTTGAACAATACAACAATTGGCGATTCACCTGGAAGAATTAATTATTTCTGGTAATAATGAATTTTCCAAAAATTCAGTAAAAATAATTTAAGAAGTAAAAACTAATTTTCGAAATATTTAGATAAATAAAATTACTCTGGCTATAAAACTCATTAAATGGCAATTTCTCTTAAAAATATTTCGTGAATGAAAATAAACCTATTTACTTGCATCAGTCTTTAATCAATTTATAAAAATAAAGTAGGGGGCTTTTACAACTTAGTTTGTAGTGTACTCGTTTGTCATAGATAGAGCCACTGCTCCCAGCAAGCATTCATAGCCTCGATAGGGTTATGTTTTAACCAACAACAATCTAGTGTCCCATCCATTTAATAATGCAATAATTAGAGGTAAGTTTATTTTTCTTTTCTTTTCCTTTTTGATGCTAAAAAGCCATTGTCTTGGTTTGGTGCCCAGATAATGGCAATGCCATTCACTAGTAATAATCAAACTAAACAAGTTGACTTGTGATAAGACCCGTTGTCTTATAATCGAAAAATCATATGTCATTACCTTGATTTGGTGTTCAGTATGGTGATGTTAGTTTAATTGGTTCCCTATGATGATGAGACCTCATATCTTTTTAGATTTATTATATTTTAGAATTACGCTCTAAAAAAATATTTTTGATGGATGGCGAGGATCATTGACTCCTTAAGAGTTTTGGATGACAAATCCGAGTTGAAAGTGCTTTATTCATAAGACAATCTTTACTTTTTAAGGATAACCTTTTTTACTAAAACTAGAATAAAAGGATATAATATTTTGAGGTTTTTAAAATATTTCACAACTCAACAAAAAAAATTTAAAGTTATATCATTTTTATCTAGTTTTCAATTTTGGTAACCACTTAAAAAATTTCTACCTGCAAAACGAAAAAATGAAAAATAACTTTGAGAGATGTTTGAAAAGTCAATAGAGTACTATTTAACATTTTTAATAACAAAATTTGTAAAGGAGGGTGTACAATGGAAGTGAATTTTATTATATTATTATTATTATTATTATTATTATTTTGTTTTTTTTAAGAAAATAATTTCTTTAGGATAAGCCCATTTACATGAAGATAATCTTTCTTTCTTCATAAATCTTGAAGTATAAATGTAGATGGGCTTATCTATTCAACAATCTAAAATGGACCAAGCCATAATTTCTGAAATTTGGTATGTTTCCCTTTTTCTTTGTGTGCTTTGTCCCACTTGAGGACTAGATCTCCAACTTGGAAAGATCTTTGTGTGCTTTGTCCCACTTGAGAACTAGATCTCCAACTTGGAAGGATCTTTGTGTGACTGAACTTGCATCAAAAGAAGCTTTCAGCATATGTTGATGTTTAGTGTGTGTGAGTTTGGAATTTTCCCTTTCTTCTTCTAGTTTTAGGATTTGTGAATTTCTTAATTCCAAGGAGGAAGAAGGTGTTTCTTCAATAAACTAAACTAGGGCTAATGAAGGAAGAGCTAAATGTGATGAAATGATGGCTTCCTTTCCATCACAGATCATAGATTGCAATTGCAATTCGGTTGGCTTAAGTGCAATCACAAATTGGAAAAGCTAATGAGGCATGGAATTATATGATAGTGGATTATGCGATTACGATGGATGCGGGGTTCTTTAAAAATGCAATTAATAACCCATTTGGGTCCGGTCTAATCGCAATTGGAATAGGTAGGAGGCATGAATTAAGCCTTTGAAACCTTTTTTTTTAATGTCAATGTGTGATGCGGGGTATGGCAGAGTTATAAATATTTTAACCTTTGGGAATTTGAAAACTCCGATTTGTTTTGATTTTAATTAAATAACTCGTATTGTTTAATACATAAGGTTTTTAAATCCTAAGTATAGTTTTGGTCTTGGGGGCTATTTAAAATTTGGTTTTTGGATAATCAAGGTTTAATACTTGGGTTTTAAAGAAAGCCTAAGTATTAAATTTTGGTTATAGTTATTTATTAACAAATTTTTGTTGATTTTCTATTTTTAAATTTTTTTGTTTTTAAAGAAATAAAATCAAAGGCTTTTTAAAACTAAAGGGTCCCTATTTTTAATATAATAAGTATTATAGGAAATCTATAATATATTAAAATGGGGGTTGTTGTACAGTACAACACTACGGTATCAAAATGATAAAATGCTATATAAAGTTATATTGGGTTTTTTGTCCATATTATTTCTAGAAAAGAAAAGAAAAATACTATTTAATTTTAGGTGGTTTCTCTTAGAGGTTATTCAAGAACATTTTTTAAAGTTTCGAATGAAAAAATATTTCAAATATCAGTCTCTGTTAATTTATATATTTCTATATTAACTTTTAGAGAGATTTCAAATACAATTGCAGAAGCAATATTTGCGGGGAAACAAGTGGTCAGTTATGCATTGGAATTCATTGGTTAGGAAGAAATCCAAAGAATTTTCTTTTACTGATTTTGTGCAAAAAAATCTTCATGTATGTCTGAGTCTTTTAACCAGTGATAGTGTTCCCTGGATTCTACTAGAAGTTAATGTTGGAAAATCCATAAAGATGTCAGTTCAATTATTTTCCTTGTCATGAAATTAACTTGTGATGTTTCCATTATCATTATTATATACTTTAATTATCTTTTCTTATCATCAAGATTAATGTCAAGCAACAAATAGAAGATAACACAAGATGTAGGTACTCTTCCAGGGAAAAACCCCTCTCTATGGGAAAACCCAGTCAAAATTCTTCCTTCAATAGATTCAAGATGAGACGACCAAGACCCTTACAATTTAGACTCAAGACTCCTCCATCAATTCATCCCCCTTTTACTGAGTGTGCATACCATGCTCTGTGTCACTGTGTTAACTTCGATTTATTATCACTTTGTTGCATTGAGACTTCATCACCAATATTTCAACATTATCATAGAGACCTCATTGTGGTAACGTCAAACTTAAGTGGCATTGATCTGTGACAGCATATTACTAAACTATGATAACAACTTCTAAGAGCACCGAACTATGGGAGTATCACTTGAACTATGGTTATAACAAAATAATCTAAACTCATCCTCGTAATGCCACTGAAACTCCGAAATGTCTTATCCATACTTTTCTCCTGAGATTACCGAAATTTCTCACAGAGACCAGCAAAACTTTCTCTAAAATGCGAGCTACTAAGTTGATGTAATGCAAAGATCTCATCTTGGTATATATAGTGGCTCATCCATCATGAATGATCTAATATTATTAGATGAATAGATATGTTATTCTATAATGTTGGCATGAATATATATTTATTTGAGGCCAACTTATAGAGGTTGACTTGAGGACTTTGATGAAGAGGCCAAGATGACTTGATGGAGGAGTCTTTGACCAGACAATAAATGACTTTGACAACAACCTAAAGCCTACAATGGAGGCTTGATCTAAGACAAATGACCCAAGCATGAAACCCATGCTTTAATAAGTCAATTTCAATAATAATAAAATTATTTTGACAAACATATTACATTTTGACTTCAAGTACAATTATGAATATCAAACCTATTTACATTTTCCAACACTCCCTCTTAACTAGGGAGGTATTTATATTTACATATAACCAAAGAGGTACATGGAATATCTCAAACCACATCATCTATGAATAATTTTAGGCACCACAATTCCATGGACTAGATTCCTGACAGGGAAATATATCCATTAGTCTCTTAACAGTTTAGGCACTACAGTGCCACGACTAGATTCTTAACTAGGGAAATCTATCCAGGTGGGACTAAGATGGACTCAAGCTCTCAGCCTCTCTAGGTACCATCATGCTTACTTTCCAACCATCAACCTATGGACCTAGGTGCATATCCACAATCAGAGCTCTACGACCCACACCGCCCTCCCTACTTTGGTACCTAGACATCAACACAAAGAGTCATCTAGATGTCTTCTCAGGTAATAATTCACTCATAAAGCCTCTCCTTAATCCAGCAGATTAAGGACAAAAAATATCTCTCGATCAAATTTATCGGTAACCAGCATGTTATCAAAACCTTCAAGAGATTTACCTATACAAACACAACCTAGAAAAATAATATACTTTCACATGTACATAATAAAATACAAACCTTTGGGGTCTTCTAGACAACTTGATGTTGCTTCTCAACTTTTCATAGTAGGACTATCACCTAAATATTTTGATAGAAGATTCCTCAATCATACACTCTCCTTTCCTACCTGATATGCAATAACATATTCTTCAATCGGATCCCGCTTTCATTATTTCATCAGCACCTCAAAAGTGCATTCCCCAATTTCCTTCTCTCACTCATGGCCTTCACTAAAACTTACGGCTGTTAGTCCTGGTTTAGTGCATGACACACGAAGTAGAGAATCATATTTTTCACTCCCTCTTAAATAGAGAGGAACTAATCATTCTTATACAATGAATATTCTCAACCATCCTCTTATCCTTGGGAGATTTCTTTCATTCAATATTCCTCTTAGCCTAGGGAGATTTCATTCAGGCTCCCTCTTAACTTAGGGAGTTCTACTTCTTGATATCGGAGAATCTTTCATCTTCCATCGTTCTTATCAGAGTCATTCATATATCATGCTTTACGTCAACTTTACTTACAATAATCTTCACCATCTTGAAGATGATGTACCTACACAACTTAAATGGTAAGTACAACCAAATCCATAGAAGCATGAAGTTAGCCATATCAAAATATTATAACAATGGAAGCATTTAGACTTTACAAACATAATCAACAAGAGACTATACTTCAACTTCTTTCCCATGTTTAACTACAAACCCCAAATCACATTAATAATATATCAAACTCATTATATCTAGGGTTTCAATATTCCTTCAACAACAAGTTCCCTTATATAGAAAACCCTAGAAACAAATCAAATGAATCTAAAAAATTTCATAATTCATATGTTAGACTCCTCACTATGAGCTTCAACAATCAAAACCAATCACATCTTAATCAATATCATGACTAGCATCTACTAGGGTTTGATGTAAACCCTATATTTCCATAGTCAAATTCTCATTAATCACTATATAGATTCATAAATTCTAGACGGTTATACATATCAGAGCATTTAACTACTACTAGGATTTTAGTTGTTAAACCCTAGGTTTTCCAACAATCATCCTAGACCATCAAACTTTGACTAGGGGTTATTTCCAAACCCTAGGACTCATGACTATTAACACTTAGGTCAACACACACATCTAGAAAATCATCATCATATCATATGAACATCATATGTTAGGAAATATTAATATGTTAGACATATACTAACCTAGAATAGGCTAGGGTTTGAACCAAATGAACACATACCTAGGGTTTCATTCCTAGGACTCTAAATACATGACAAGGGCTTTTCTTATAGACCCAACCAATCCCTAAATATCTAGGGTTTCATAACATAGCAAAGAAACCCTACTATTCCAAAATTTCAAAGGTTCGGGATCTCAGAAAAACATCATTCAACACTAACAAGTTAATATTTCAGTATCATACCAAAATCCCAAACATGACATCATCAAAAAAAACTTCAAATAGCTTTTCACAATAACCCTAAGTAGACTAGGATTTCACACATTGTCAGTATACCCTTAGGTTAGGGTTTTCCAAATAACCTACCAAGGGTTCTATAAAATCAATTAAGAATATGAGGAGGGGTATAATTATCAAGAGATGAATCACCGAGAACAAGAATCATTATGATTCAAGATAGCTAGACATAACGATGTTAGTAAAGTAATGCAAACTTAAAAAATAAGATGAATGTATCTTCAAGAGAATTTATAAGGTGAATAGTTTAAGAAGTACCTAGATATGTTCCTTGGAAAACCTGGTAAGGATTCCTTGAGGTGTTATCTTTGTATTAAGCGATCATATTTTATTTTGTAGTACATACTTACAAGCATAACATGTGACACCAAGAACATGATTTGATTTCTTAGGTTATATTTCCTACATAGTCATGGACGATGGACTTCTATGAAAAAATATTCTTTATTTTAATCAAGGAATTTTGCTTACAATCCTATATTACTTGTAAATCCTACAGGATTAAGGCTCTAACATGTTAACAAGAATGTACATTCTAAATCCTAGACTAGTTAGAAATAAGGATTATATTAACCATTAGTGATAATATAAATTCAAATGTTTATGATCATTCATACCATGTGAATTGAATACCTCTATTTTCTTAGACTTATTGTATGTGCATATTGTTGGGTACGGAGTACTTACCATTGTGGTAGCACTGAACTCCTTTTCGAAATGTCAATGCCTTCAAGAAGTGTTGAGATTGAGCCTCCGTCAAAGATATTAAAACGTGTGCCATCACCAAAAATGCTAGGACTGTATCATCAAAAATGCTAGGACTGTATCATTACTAAAAATGTTAGGACTCTATTCTGGAAAAGATATGAATTGTAGAAGCATAGAGATTATTTTTACACCCTATCTAAGCTCCTTGTAATGACAAGGAAACATTTGTTTCATTCGAACTTGATATCTTTGTTATTATTCTTCACGAGACTTCAATGGCACCAAGTATGAGTTCTTTGTTATTATGGAATACATTCACATTGAAATTTATCCTTTATCATTGCAACCATATTACTGTGATAACAAAAATATAGGTTCATGTGATGTGTTCACTTTAATATCATGGAAAATATAGTAGCATCGAAATTTTCCACTGAAATTGTCTATTAAGATTATCTCCACTTTAACCCAGGCTCATATAGTAGTAATGAAACATATCATTGAGATTTTATGAGAGTTTACTTCAATGTCATATCAGTGAAACTTTCTCTCTCGAAATCTAAACTTGTGATGTCTATTGTTACATCAAAACTAGCCCTTTGAAATCCTTATCTGAATTGTAAAGTGATGTCCTCATCCTTGCAATGACACTGAACTTGTATCATTGTGCCTTTCAGGATGCTTTTGAATTCCTTCGACTTGATCTTTAACACAAATGTACCGAAGCAATTTTCAAACTGCCTTTTGACCATATCTCTAAAACCATGTTGGAAAATCCATAAAGATGGAAATTAAATGATTTTCCTTATCATGACATTAACTTGTGATGTTTTCATTATTATTATTAGATATTTTAATTATATTTAATTATCATCAAGATTAATTCCAAGCAACAAATAGTGGAGAACACAAGATGTAGGCACACTGTCAGAGAAAAACCCCTCTCTAGGGTAAAACCCTATCAAAATTCTTCCTTCAGTAGATTCAAGATGAGAGGACCAAGACCCTTACAACTTAGACTCAAGAATCCTCCATCAAGTCATCCTCCTTTTACTGATTTTTCATGCCATGATCTATGTCACTGTGTTAACTTTGATTTCTTATCACTTTGTTTCACCAATACTTCATCACTGATATTTCAATATTGTCATAGAGCCCTCACTGTGGTAACACTAAACTGAAGTGGCATCAATCTGTGGTAGAATATTATAGAACTATGATAACAACCCATGAGAGAAAGGAACTGTGGGAGTATCACTTGAACTTTGGTTATACTAAAATCATCTAAACTCATCCTTCTAATGCCATAGAAAATCTAAAATATCTTGTCCGAAATTGTGTCCTGAGATCACCGCAATTTCTCACAAAGACCATCGAAACTTTATATGAAATGCACGTTGTAAAGTTGGTGTAATGCAAATATCTCAGCTTGGTACATATCGCGGTTCATCCATTATTAATGAGTCAGCATGATTATATGAATAGATGTGTTATTGTATAAGGATGACATGAATATATATTTATTTGAGGTCAAATTGTAGAGGTTGACTTGAGGACTTTGATGAAGAGGCCAAGATGACTTGATGGAGGAGTCTTTGACCAGACAATAAATGACTCTAACAACAAACTAAAGCCTACAAAGGTGGCTTGATCTAAGACAAATGACCCAAGAATGAAACCCATTCTTTAATAAGTCAATTTCAATAATAATAAAATTATTTTGACAAATATATTACATTTTGACTTCAAGTACAATTATGAAGACCAAACCTAGTTACAATTTCCAACAGTGAAGAGAATTATGCATCTTAGTGAGTGAACCAAATTGGGTGGTTGGTATTTGTATAAGGAATTTACTGAGATTAGATCACATGGTTGTGAGCTTCCCCCTTATCAATTACCAATGTTTCTTCCCCTTAGATTCTTTTCTTTTGAGTTTATTAGACTGGGCCTTAATGTTGATCAAGTACATTGTTTACCAAGGAGAAAAGTGACTTTGTTTAAACCAAAGCACAAATAAGACCTTTTATTGTTAATTTCAGGGTTGCACATAAGGAATTAGAGAAATTATTAATGCAAATGAAGTTCAAACAATGAATCAGTTGGCCATATGATCTAATGGGAATAATTTCAGCAATTAGAGTGTAGCAAAATTCTACTCTCTACGTACATGTGCCAAAACTAAAGATTGAGAATTTTGAAAATAGGGAGACTTGAGAAGAAAATACATTGCAGGACTTATCATAAGAACAAGAAATAGAGCAAACAATAGGGCGAAAGGCCTTAAATACACCTCAGCTGAAGGATAAATAACTTAAGAAGACAATAGAAAGTGTTTCAGGACCAGAAGAAGGTTAGCTGAGAGTGCATAGAAGACAAAAAATAAGGGATATGGAAGAAAACATGTCAGAGATTGTATCCTTGGACATTTCTTTACCTACTATATTATTAATGTTAAGTAAGCCTACTTTTAGACTACAACTAATTGAGACAGTAGCAGAGCAATCATCTCCTTCTTCAAATAAAACCCTTTTTCCTAAGTTCATGGATATCAAGAAGAAGAATGATTGTATAAAATTAATGACTTATACTGAATTCTGGAAACAAACTTCTTCAACAAAAAATATATTTCTTTCAGATTTGAATGTTGAAAAGGGACAATTTCAAATGGATTTCCTTGAACCCAAGGTTCTAGGGGAAACAGTTGCAGAATATTTTTAAGCTTCTATGTTTTCTTTCAACTATAAGAAGATTCGTCCTATAGATCATATTGATTTACATAGACAATGGAGAAATGATCTATTATAAATTGACTAGTTCGGCCATTAATGTGTCAAAGATGCATAATTCCTTGATCAATACACTCTTAGAACTCAAAATGGAGAAAACGTAAGCCCTTGCAAAAGGTACTAAAATTAAGTCACTCGAGGATCTTATTATTAAAAGATGTTAATGTTGCTCAGGATATTATCAAAAAGAAGAATATTGAACCTCTTAGAAGGAGGTTTAAGTTGCCCATTACAAACCATCCACAGACACGGGAGATAAGAGAACTTGAAGAGGAGAAAGAATCTATGTTATATATCATAATTGAACAGAATATAAAATACACAAAATGGAAATAGAGATGGAGAAGTTTCTAAAGGAAATAGAGAAAGCTAGCAACACAATGATTTCTACAGTAGAAGTAGGTTTGGCAGAAGGAGAGGCAACAAAGAAGTTGACAACAACATTATCTTCTCTCACTTTAAAAAAAGAAAGAGATTAATAAATAAATGAATCATTGGATAGAGTTGAATAGAATAATATTAATTTAGATAATGCTTTAGCGGCTAAGATACATAAAACTTCTAAGCTGCAAAATCAGCTTGAACGGTATTTAAATGGATCTAATAGTACTTAATGTTTGATACAGGAAAAAGAGAAAATTTGGATGGAGATCATGCCCTCAGTATCTGATATAGTTGAATAATAAGAGTTGTTTGAGATAACAAAGGAGGCTATTAATGAGATCAATCATGAATTGGGAAATAAACATGTCGTAGCAACTCAAATCATTAAGTTTTTGAACACAAAGACAAGGGAAGAATTGGAAGCATTAGGCATTGACGATAAAACTTACTCATTTATACAAACTAGGAAATTTCTAACAAATAAGACTCTAATGTTACAAGTGAAAGATAAATGTGAATGTTTGCAGATTCAGATAAATAAATTTTATAGAAAAAAATATATTTTTCAACAAAAGGGTTTCCCTTCTTTCAAGAACTCACAAGGAAAAATGATGACTAAGGAATATTATCAAAGAAAATTGAATAAGGTATAAATGGACAAGTCAAAATTTGTTGGGATAAAAGGATAATTAAGTGGTCAAAGTTTACTTCAAATTTTAGTTGATGATATTTTTATTTGTTATGAGATCAAACATATTTTCATAGTTAAACCATCCTTTGAAATATATACAAAAGCATTTGAGGCTTTCAGAAAATGATTGATCTATATTATCCAACAGATGAGGAATGGAAATAGCTTGTTAAACGTGCTAGATAAGTTCATATTTTCAAGGCAGTAGTTTAGCAAGTGATCAGGATAGTTCTAGATTTGAAGCTAACAAATTTAGATACATCGTATGCAAATGAAAATATCAAGGATAGTTGGAGATGTTTCAGGAGAAGACTTTCTATTTTTAGTTAAAGATGTTTTTGAAATTATTCAAAATATTTTGGATAATATTTATTTTTCATTGTAAATTTGTAGAAGATAATATTTTTTTAAAACACTCTATATATACTATTATTTTTGAATGGGGAAGGGTTGATACTTGGATCAAGCTTTGGAATATTTTCTAATACTTTGATTTTTGAAGATAATCAAAGGGTCTTGTTTCTAATTTATAGAATAATTTGTGCATTCTAAGAGTACTATCCTAAATTTACATAATCTTTTCTGCATACCTTTGATGTTTTACAGATATGTGGGAAAGGTTGGGTTGAATATCAACCTCCCTAACACCTCACTGCAAACTTATATTCATTACTGAGGAAATTGATTATACAATAAGTTTAATTTAATTTCTATACATCATTAGATTGTTTTAGTTGTACCAATTCTCATATGTTTTAATGTTCTTCTATAGAAATTATTCTATACTCTTCCGATCATTTAGATGATTTGATATTTAGAGAGAATATTTTATTTTCTAAGCTCTTCTCCATTCTTCTACCAAATACTTTCAAAGAATTGTATGTTTTTATTGTTATGAATCAAAACTTTGAATGTTCTTTAAAATTTTAAAGTATTATTGACATCAGAGAGGGTTTGTATCTTTGAATCATCCATTTTCAAGCACACCCCTTGCTTAGATGCTTTGACATGTTTTTATAGCCTTGAACTGTCTACAAAGGACAACGTCAAATTGGCATGGCTTACGTGGAACGAGATTTGAAGTTATTTTTCCCTAGGACAATGATTTAGCTTTTTCCTTAATGGTAAATAAGGGGCTTGTAGCCTAAAATTCTTCACCTAAAATACTCCACTAGTCATAAATATAGCTTCCAAGAGACATACCAAGTCACACTCAAATCCTAAGCTAGTCACACCATTATAAGATACAGAAAGACTAGTTAGATTAACCTCTCTCAAACGTAGACTTGAAGTTGCATCATCCTCTGTGGTTCAAGAACCTTCATTTCCACAGTATGATAAACCTAAAAACTCGCTTTTACTCACTAATTTTCCTCCAAAAGTTTTAGATCTAATTCAAAAAGTGGTATATCTGCAAACTTATTTATTGATTGACCAACTTAAATCTTTTCAAGTACTTGGAAAACCTTTTGAATCATTTGATTCTGATATTAACCTTCTTGAGCTTAAACTAGGAGATTTCTTTCCTTTTTCTTCGTAAGCAATTCCCTTTGTTTCTAATCATCGTAAAGAGGAGATTAACTTTTATTCTAACCCCCTTGCATCTAAATTTCAACAGATAAGTATTCCTGAGATTAAAAAAAAAAAAAACTAATTTTCCTTCCTCACTCTACAAAGAAACCTATGATTCCAAAGCAACAACAATCTCCAAAAAATATTTCATCTCCTAAGAAGCTTATTTCATCTATTCCAAAACAAAAAGTGGTCGAAATACAACTAAATGTAAATGAAATATATTCAACTTTGAGATTACTAGATCATTTGAATTCTTTTCCAAATAGACATTTGAAACACCTACTGATGTTTAATGGACAAATTCGAGTAAGTGAAAAAAATCATTTGTTAGATTTCCTTGATTTTGCAAATAATCTTAATAATTAACATGAAGATGTATACATTAGACTAGTTTTGTAATCGTTATAAGGGGATGTGAGGATATGGTTCAGTCATTTGTAGCAAGATTCAATTCATGATTGGAGGGCATTAACCAACATCTTCATTAATCAATGGGGAATTAAAAAGGATCTTGTTTACTATTTGATTGAGTTTGAGGCTATAAAGAAAAACCTGGGTGAATCAGTTTATGATTTCATTAAATGGTTTAATAATAATTATAAAAAAAATGCAAGCAAACATCAAACCTTCAGCACCCACTGCTCAATTTATATATTTTTAAGGCCTTTGATGATGATTTTACACTCATTTTAAGGGAAAGAAAATCAATAACTCTAAAAAATATCTAGACAGATGGTATTGAAGTGGAAGTTAATAGAATTGTTTTAGGAAATTTGAGAGATAAAGCCAAAAAAGCAGAGATGAAGAAATTTAAGCAAGAGGTTGTTTCTTCAAGGGAACCAAAGGAAGAGGATAATAAAATTGATGAAATTACCAGAACACTAAGAAATATATCCAACAGAACTTTGAGAATGGAAACCCAACCGAGAAGAACACAAAAAAATATATAAATTAGTCATCTGGACCTTATAGGAGACCATTTCAACCTCAAATTTTACAAAGAGATAGAGCTAATACATACCAACAAATTCAACCTCCTCTGATAATTGATGACCAAGATATGGAAGAAGTTGTACAAACTACATATGATATAAATTGTATGGTTGTTCGATAATTTTTAAGGTAATATTATGCCTATAAGTCAAAATCAATTTGTAATCCAAAATGTGGACTCCTATGAAGTATCTAAATATCAAGCCTTTTCAAAAAAAAAATTGTTGAACTTACTAAAATATATGACTTGAGGCCTAGATAAAATCTAGTTATACAAGAAAAGAAAGTTACTTTTGATGTACCACAAAATAAATATACAGAATCATCATCTTCACAACAACAGTCCCTAACACAAGATCAATCAAAATTAGAAAAACCTCCTTCTTCTTTTACTATAGGGAAGGAATTAGAAAAAGTTACAATTTCAATTCCTTTGTCAGAATTAACAAGAAGCTCAAGTTATCAACACCAAGAGTGTAAATGGGTTCAATCTTTAATTGTCAATGCTGAGGGGGATGTAATCAATTTATAAGATGAAAAGTCTTTTGTTATATTTGGTCCAAAATTAGGTCTCCTTGATGATTCAATGCGTCCTTTTTATTTAACTTTGAAAATACATGATTTCCTTCTTTATAATTGTAAGCTCGATTTTGAAGCATAACATAATTTAATGCTAAAGGTAATCATGGATAAGTTGTAGTTGCAAGTAATAAGGCCTTATCATAATATGTATACTTTTGATTCAAACAAGGTGCAATGTTTGGCTTTAATCAAACATCTAGTAGTAACTCTAGCTCAAATCCCTGTGAAATTTATTGTGATGGACATTGTAGTAACAGACATTCTTGCCATGTTTTGTATGTTATTGTCAAGATCTTGGTGTGCTAAGCTTGGAAGAAGTTTGCAAATGGACATGACTTATGCCACCATTCTAGTTTTTGGGGGAGAATATTTGGGAATGTAGAGAGAAGTTAGATTTGTAAATACAATGTGTGATGCAAGACAACCAATAAATTACCCTATTTATGACATTGACAAGGATTTAGGGTGTTTGATTTTGGAAATAGATAATGAATGTAATGTACATAATAAATTTAAGGAATTTGTAAAAATTGTTGAATCAACAGAAAATGACATTTGAAAAATGTATTTTGATGGAGCTACATCAAGAGATGGATCAAGAGTAGGGATTTTTTTTTATTTCACCTACACAAGAATTTATTAGTCATTATTTTAAATTGGAATTTAAAGTGGATAATAATGTTGCAGAATATGAGGCATTAATTTTGGGCCTTGACATAACTAAGAAAATTAATCAAGAACCTAATGAAAATGAACAAAGTAATGATGTAGAATAGAGTGAAAATTTGAAGCATTAGATTGTTGATCATGATATAATTCAATTGTTAAATAATTGTATTCGAAAGGGTCATGTTCCCTTAGAAAAAATATTTGATCATAATGATGTTCCTACTTCTGTGACAGTAAAGCTTCAATAGGAGGATGTTGCAGAATGTAATATGGAAGCAAATCATGAAGTTAAAAATATTAAACTTTTAGCATTACTACCCCAAGAAGCTAAGGAGAAATATCTCACTTTGTTTAAAAAACATATTGATGTCTTTTCATGGAAGTATCATTAGAGGAAATTTTAGCCTAAAAGTGCCCATGAAATTTTAACATAATTTCCATGTCATATTATGTAAACCAATCAAAATCATTTAAATTTAAAAAGAGGTACATATAAATATTTCGAAGGGAAAAGAAGAAAAACTACTTTTTTAATTGTATTTTTGGCTTATCTCCTTATAAGTTTACTCAAATTTCAAGTGTAGACACTAGTTGGATGTGGAATTAAATTTTGCATCAAATGAGTACCCATCATGCATACTTTTGAGAAGACCCACATTGATAAAAACTGAAGATACATTAAAAAACATGTTGAACATGTGTTTTTAATGTATCTTCAATTTTTATCAATATGGGCTCTCTCAAAATTATGCATGATGGGTACTCATTGGATGAAAAATTTAATTATGCATCCAATGAGTGTCTACATTTGAAAATTGAGTAAACCTATAAGGAGATAAGCCAAAAATACAATTTAAAAAAGTAGTTTTCTTATTTTCCCTCCAAAATTCATAACTCTTATTGATCTGAACTTAAATAGGAACGCAAAAGATTACAGATATAATCATAAATATAGATATGCAGTAGAAAAACACTTCATTTCATTAATAGAAAAGTATAGAAATATGCTTACAAACAGAATGGAAATAAGATAGCTCGGGTGATGGTAGCTTATCTCTGAGAAGAGATGTGGTGGCTAAATGCCAACCGAATTGTGTTACAATGAGGCTCAAGGGCCTATTTATTATTGAAAAACACAAGAAATCCCTGAACAACCAACACCCTAACCTGAGAGATGTAACCCAAGAATTTGTGTGCCCCATTGCAGTTAGATGGGTAGCCAACTTCCCGAGGTCGTAACTTGGTCATATTATCTTCGTTTCCACATACGATACCTTGTTGGAAAGGTATCTCTAAGTACTATAGGTTTTGTTGTAGGCACGAGCCCCTGCCTATGACTATAGGCCTGTAGAAGACCTCAAAAAACCGTTGTTTAGGGGGTGAAAACTACTCCGGAAGTTCGGGACCCAAAAACTGTTAAAAATAGTAAATGCTTAAATAAACAAATGAAACTGGCTAGAGGGTCTAGGTGGAATAGGTAGGTGGCCACCAATATCCACCTAGATCATTCCTCCCCCCTTAGGAAGCAATGGTCACCATTGCATGCAGAGTGTCCATGAGGTGGGGAAATTTCTGTTGAACCTGGTCCACAGTGAAGGAGTTGACCTACTTTGACAACTCAATATAGTTGTATCCTTTGTTGGTGAGTGTTCTTGATTTTAATGTTCATGATCTAATCAGTTATGGCCTGTTCCATACAGTCTGGGTTGACCTCTATTGGTGTGATTTGTTCTGCAATATCGGATGTGTCCAATAATGGTGGAAAGTATGGCCGAAGGCGGTCTACATTGAACATTGTTGGCTTGATGGGCCCTCATCCAAGTTCAACATTAAGCAACCAAGAAAATCCCTACACTACTGGCCCTTTCGGCATCAATCTACATAGTGTGGATTGAAGTCTCACCCGAAGCAATATGGGGGGATGTAGGAACCAAGTTTATGTGCCCAGAGATGGTTGTGATGTCGGTTTTTAGACCTTCACTTTGCATTCATGCAGATCAATAAGATCTTTATGGCTTATTAATGTACTTCTCTTGTTCGCCCTTGGAGCCTTCGCAAAAGTCTTTGATTGTCCTTCACATACCCTAAATAGATAGATCAGGTGCTTACGCACCTCTATAATTATCCTTACTTTTGCGTCTACCCAGATTAGCTTAAATATTTGTAAACTCTAACATGCATTACAATTATCTTACAATTATCTTTGCGTAAACATATATTGTTACTTGCATTCATATGATAGAGTGAAATACATAGATTCGTGCATCAATATAGCATTAAATCATAACCTCAGTATTAAGCATAGCATAATTGCAACATTTATAGCAGAAGTAAAATAATGCACACACATATGGAAAGTACATAGTAATTTCATAATACTTCTCTTTATTGTTTATTGGGATTCTCAATACATATTCTATCTGCCTTGCACACACAGCTGCAGGGGTCCGCGTGATCATCTGTGGACTTCTACCCTAGGCCTTTGCACACTCAGCTATAGAGCCTCTTCCTATGCTAAGACTCTTGCTCTTAGCTCTTTACAGACTCATGACGTACTACTACTTCTCTTACTTCCCCTCTTAGACTCCTCTAAGACCTTCTTTTTATACAATCCCATGGTCCGTGGACCAAGGGCAGATCTCCAAAACTGACACAATCTATCTAGACTAAGGGCGGAAAACCCTTTTTGAATTTAGATATCTTCATGCTCTATGACTACAAAATGAGGATACTTTACATTTATTTATACAAACTTCAGGCCTTCTACCCCAAACCTTGGGTTTTTAACCCCAAAATTGACCCCCAAGGGACCCGTTCCCAATAGGCACCCAACACAAACATGGTGACTCATCCTCGAGTCACTCGACTAGCATGGAGATCATGTTGCGAAGACCTCCTAGCTTGACTTGGACAACTACTACCTCGGTGATGCATTGTGTTACCACCTGCTTCATCTCCTCGACAAATTGCTCTGTTGTTGGCCCTGTGCTATTTGACTTAATCTTCTACTGAGTCTCCTATAGATTAACCAGCTTGCCTTCAATAGTGGCCATGATCAAGTAGGCCTCGTCCAACCAAGTCTTCAAGCGAGCCTTTAGCATGAATTCCTTGTGCTGAGATACATCTACCTGCTCTTTCAATGCCTTTGGCTCCTGTAGCTTAGCTAACCTCTGTGTGATGGCCATAGTGCATGTTGTCACTTTGAATTCATCTTAGCATTGTTGCAGCTCGTGTGCTTCTGTTTCTAGCCAATGTACCATAATATCTTCTTGCAGGCAGGTGACTACCTCGAGCAAGTGCTCAAAGAGCATGGTACAGTCCTTCACTATGCTTTCTACTGCTCCTACTGCATCCTTCACAGTGGTCTCGCACTACTCTCTGATCTCTGGTGGAGTCAAAGGTTGGGCCTTCAACTACAACTCTGCTCCAGCTAAACTGTTTCCAATTCAGTTCGTGCATCGTGCACTCTAGGAGCGAGCTTCCAAACTCACACATCTATTGGCTCAGCCTCAAGAATGCCCAACTCCGGGACAGTCTTGCAGGCCTCAGTCATGATGGTGGTAATGCACTGGTTCTTGTCTGTAATTTCTTTGACAAGGTTAAGTGCGGAGTCTCTTTACACAGTTAGTTGGGTGTTGTTGACCTTTTGTTCACTGGTCACCTATAACGCACGTTGCTCATGGGCCTGAAGTTCCACAATCACGTCGTCCTACAAAAGGTAAAGTGCCTCATTCAGAAGCATGGCCAGATTGAATCCAATTCTCTTGAGTGCGCTGATAGTGGGTCTGTCAACTTCAGTCTCTATTGTTAGTGCTCCATCTGGTAGCACTATTGCTTAGGGATCCCTTCTGCACAACATCCCTATGGTTGCTAAGGTGTCGAGTGCCAAGATTGTTGATGTCGCACTAGTCTGTATCTCTGATGCGTGGATATGCAACTCACATAGACCCGACTGTATAACACCCAACACCTGTTGTTTTTGTTGCTCAAACTGCAGCAGCTCTGTGGTGGCATCCCACACCGTATCACTTGTATCATTTAATTCCCTCTCCATTAGGGTGATCAGGTTTAGAGACATCTTGCTAGCCTTGGATTTCTTCCGTGGCCCTATTTTCTCTAGATCTCTGGTGCGCTTGGTGTGGAACGAAGTTGTCTCCAAGTCTGCTCCTCCCTATTCTGTTTGATCATCTTCTTCATCAGTCTCCAAGGAAGGCGACTTCTGACTCCTATCAAAGTCACACTCCTCTTCACATACCTATCCACCTGACTATTGCACGGTAGTGTGCTCTACCTTAGCCTTGGCATCGGCCTCCTTTCTCCTCTTTGCAGCCAGTTGTTCCATATTCAGCATGGCTTCTTCCTTCTACATGACAGTCTTTCTAGTTCTTGCGATCGACTCTATGGCATTGTACCAATTTTCCAGCCAATAATCGAGGACTGCCACAATTGCATCATCTATGGCCAAGTATGGTAGGTCCTGCCATTTCTGCTCAAGGTCTTTCTGCACCCATTTTAAGACATGGTGGAAGTCAACCTTGAATCCCACGTATTCCTGTAACTTATCAAAATTCGTAGCTGTCAGCCACATCTTGCAATTGATGGCCATATGCATGCTCATTTCCATCAAGATCCATAAGATCTTGTTGTCATTTATCCACTAAGGATCCTTCGTCGCACATAGTGAAGCAAGCTTTGCTACCTCTGGTAGGCCCGGCATGACTGGAGGAGACTGGTTGTCTTCAAGTAGCTCCCATGCAACCAACACCATGGACAACAATAGTCATGCATAGTGGAAAGTTTTACTGTGATCTTGTGCCTTACGGCAATTCGCGAGGAATTCACCCAGAGGTAGTGCACCGAGTTAAATTAGACTCCCTCCGCAGACTGGGCCGCCATAGCTATGACTGGTGCTGGCACTTCATCTAAGAGAAACTTCCACATGACCTTCCCTACCAAGATTTGCATCGCCACTTTGACCGCAAGGTCACAGATACTCAAAATGGCATAGCCGCATGATTTCTTGACAAGCTTGAATTTTTCCTTCATCACCTCGGAAAGAGCATGCTCGCCGACCTTTTCGTCAAATTCCATGGCCGGATTTTCTCTTGTGTATGGAAGTCGTGTGAACCTATGGATCAGCATGTTCATGATGGGTATCAATTCCTCCAGCCACAGACACTCATCATGCACCAAGCACATCAGCTACTTGATCACTACCAGTGTGATAGGTGTGTAGTTGTAATGTGGCACCCATACCAGGTTTACCATGCCTACCTTGTTCACACCTTTCAGCCACTTCCTCGGCTCCAATGCGGTCACCCTAGTATTTTTGTGGAAGACCCAGTGCATGAGTTGGCTTGTCACTAAATGAGGGAAGTGCTCCGTGTCAACTAAGTCTGAGTCCTCCAACTTCGAAAGGGGGACACGCCCAAAGCGTGGTCCCTCAAAGACAATTTGGTCCGACAAGAGGGGTGTGTGCAGGGTGACCTTACTCTCATAAATATCTTTGGGCACCTTTGTCTTGCCCCTACGCAAAGGAATGTATTTAGGAAACTTAGATATGGGGTTCGACCCCTCAATTTCAATGGCCTCCATTTCCACTGTAATATCCTCATCATCCATAGGGATTTCTTCGACATCTTCTTCTAGATCTAGGTCAATCATTTTGGCCTTTTCTTGCATGGTGGGGTTTCCTGACTGTGGGTGCCTCCTAGGTGATGCACGCATCGACGGATGATTTTATGCTTGTCCTTCTTCAATTTTGGACCCACTTGGGTCAGCATAGGCCTTGGTCGGGGCGTCTTGAGATATTTAGGCATTTCTGTCAGTACTTCCATAGGCATAACTTCCAGGGTAGCTCCTCTTTTGCCATAGCTACCTCTGGAATAGTTCCCTCAGCTGTCACTACTTCAGTGCTCATAGCTTTTGTAGACATCGACATGACGCTATGCAACAACTCCTGTGTTACCCGCGGAAATGTCTCAAATACTGAACTTGCACCTAAGAGCTTAACAACTCAATTCTCAAAATGGCAAGTTTTTTTTCACTAGGCCGGCACTTGTAATTTATAGGCACTTCCAAATTCAAATCCGACTGTTACCCCCAAAATTGGTTCATTAATGCTATATTGGCAGCATATTTTCAAGGACCTGGTCTATAAATTCCAACTTAAATGCTGCCCCTAGGCTCCCTTTGGTCGTTTTTTCATCGTCAAATCTTGAACAGTGACTTTAACGATCACTTTCTAGCTATCCTACACGGTTTTTCTATTGGGTCCCTATAATACTAGTGATTACCCCATTACTATTGTAGTTATACCCCTTATTAATATTGTTGTGCCCCTATTGTCCCCATATT
>APFE031042865.1:31122-48466 GCA_000404065.3 Pinus taeda
TCATTTATGTAATGTAAAGGAGGTTTCCCCCTCGAAGAAGCTGAATTCTAAGGCATTGATCTATCTTTTCTATCTTTTCTTGAGCTGGTTCCATAACATTTTCCTTTGGTTGTACAGCTTCCTACCTGCTTTTACAGGCTCTGTGACATATCTTTGTTCCGTGCAGTTCCCCAATCGCACAACTCTCTGACCCGAGTAGTGTAGTTATAGTCCCACGCTTCCTTTCAGCTGCATGGAGCACTAAGATTGTGATTCCCTCATATAGTCACCTAGCTGGATCAACAACATATGGCTTCAATCGGCTGCCATTCACCTTCCCTGGGAAGGGTTCTCCTTTCAATTTGACCATTTGAACTGCTCCACCATCAGTAATCTCCTTGATGACATATGGCCCTAGCTAGTGCATCCTAAATTTCCCTAGAAATTTATCAAATTTACTGTCATATAGCAAGACCATATCATTTACATTGAAGGTGCGTAGTTTGATGTGCCAATTGTGCCATGCCTTTTTCGCTCCATTTGAACTTGTTGATGAAATCTAGCTAGAAATCAGTCCTCCTCAAGCTTGGCTAGCTATGCGAGCCTCTATTCTAGGGCTCTGCAATCCGCCATTCCTGTGAGTGCCGCTATGCACAAACTAGGTACAATGTATTTCATTGTCATTATAGCTTCTATGCCATACACGAGTAAGAAAGGCATTTGCCCAGTCAGCTTCTTACAAGTCATTCTGTAGGCCCATAACACCGTGATTACCTGCACATCCTAGTCGTTTCTCTGAGAATGGCAGACCTTCGTCAGTGCTCTCTCCAGTATCTTCTTTAATGCTTCATTTCCCCATTAGCTTGCAGATGATAAGGCATACTTTTCTCATGATACACCTGAAATTATTCTGTCAACGCGCTAATTGTTTCATTAAGAAAGTGTGTACCGCGATCTCTCATCAAGATATTTGGACAGCCAAATCTTGTCAACACATATTCAAAAATAAAATTTGCTACTGTCATGCCTGTATAGTCCTTCATAGGTTGCGCCTTCACCCACCTGGTCAAGTACTCAGTTGCAGTGATGAGGTAGCACACACTCGTCTTCTTTCCTCGAGGCTCAATTGGACCTACAAAGTTAATCGCCCATTTCTCGAATGGTTGTAACATCACTTGTGGCATCAGAGGCAGTTCATCCCTTCACTACGACCTGCCAATCCTTTGACATGTGTCACATGCCCTATAATATGCTTTTGAATCCTTATGCAGGGTTGGCCACCACAACCCAGCATATAGAAGCTTTTGCGCAATTTCTTTCCATGTATAATGTCCTCCTGCGACTCCTCCATGAGCCTCAGCGAGGATGTTACTTCGTTCAAAGTCAGGCACATAACGTCGCAATATTTCCTCTGACCCAATTTTGTACAAGTGCCCTGTAATGATAGAAAAGTGTTTCGCGTGCACTACTAGTTCCTTCTTCTATTGACTTGTATAACCTTCCGGAGCCGATCTTGTCATCAGGAAGTGGATAATATCTTCAAAGTGATTTTCTACAATGCACACTACAAAGAGCTATGTGTTAGGCAGTCCTTCCTCCAAATTAGTAGGTTCCTCCCCAGTTTCAATGCACGATAGATAATCAGGGATCGCGTTCAGTTGTCCTAGCTTCACAATAACTTCAAAGTCGTACTCCTGGAACAACAATAGCCACATACATATTTCCCCCCCCAACACAGGCTTGTTGACCAAGTACTTCAATGTGGAATGATCCATATACATATTGAAGTTTCCGCCCAACAAATAGTGCCTGGACTTCTGGAGCACATACACCATAGCTAATCCTTCGCGCTCTATCATGGAATAGTTTTTCTCTACTTTAGATAGCTTCCTACTTGTGAACTCTATAGGATGATCCAGTTCTCCTTCAGTATCCTGTGTCAGCATGGCCCCCAGCACAATACATGATGCATCCACATGCACATGAAATTCCTTCTTCCAATTCGAGAAGACTAGGATCGGTGTAATGACCATTTTCTCTTTTAGCACATCCAAGGTCATTTAACATTCATCATTCCAATAGAACGTGGCATCCTTTTTGAACAATTTCTCCATAGGCACAGCGAGCTGGCATAGCTTATAATGAACTTACTATGGTATCATGCATGCCTTAGAGTTGCGCGCGACTGTTTCACATTCCTTGGCACCTCCAAGTTGATTATCACCACGATCTTTGTGGGGTCTACCATTAATCCTTGTCTACATACCACATGACCCAGTAGGATCCAAAAAGGGACACAAAACAGACATTTCTTCAGATTGAGCGTGATATGGTATCTTCTACATGTATCTAGCATCAAGCGCAGACTCACCACATGGCGCTTAACCAATCCAAACACTATCCAATTGTCAAAGTATACCTCCATAAATTTATGAATG
Source organism: Pinus taeda (assembly GCA_000404065.3). Taxonomy (NCBI): domain Eukaryota; kingdom Viridiplantae; phylum Streptophyta; class Pinopsida; order Pinales; family Pinaceae; genus Pinus; species Pinus taeda. Next base: position 33,540 of record APFE031042865.1, read on the forward strand.
AATTCTTTGAATGCCATAATGACTATGCGCGAAAAGATTGTTGGTGCATTATTCAACCAAAAAGGCCTCACAATGTACTGAAAACACCCCCATTCAGTATCAAAGGTCGCCTTTCTTCTATCCTCAGGCATGATTTTTATCTGATGGTACCCAGATAAACCATCAACGAAAGAGTATGCTTCTTGGCCACTTACATTATCCATGACCTCATAAGTGAACGAGGTTGGGAAAGGATCATGCACACAAGTGTCTTTCAATTTCCTGAGATCCATGCATATCCTTATTTCTTCTTTCTGTTTCTTTTTCTGAACCACTATTGGGCTTACCCAATCAAATTCTTCCACCAGCTCAATAATACATGCTGCAAGCATCTTATCTAACTCAGCGTGGACCCTTTCCTCATACTTTGGATTAAGGCGGTAAGGTCTTTGTTTCATAGGCTTCACGTACGGTTTTAGGGTGATCTTCATGACACCTAGGTCTCCTATTATTCTCTTCAAATCAGAAAACTTCACGAGGAACAAATCTTGATATTCACAGAGGAGCTCAGCAACCTTATCTACTATCGCGTCATCCCAATAGTCCCCAATATTTGCAAATTTGAGCTTCGCTTATGTGCCAATGTTGACCTATCTAGTTTTCAGCAACGCGGTTATGTCTGGATCCTCTATCTCTATTCCTTCAACCTCGCAGTGACCCTCGGTTTCCAAAATATTAATCTTCTGGGATCCTTGTCTTCTTCTTTATCAGTCACGTTATAGAATTCTAGCATGTGGCTTAGCTAGGTAGTCCAATCAGGTTGAATCAGGTCCAAAGTATCCTGTGATATCCTAAATTCAAACCCATCCTCAGAGACAAATCTCATTATAAACCCCTAGCACGAGATGTCACATTCTTCAATGCCATGGTGAAGCTTTGTTTCCAAGTACTAATTCATTGGTATGACATCCAGGGTATGACAAAACAGATGCACCCATTTAGGCTGGGGCTCCGCCCCATAAGTTTTAGTCTGTTTGGCCAGGTGATCGCGCAGATCATCCCTTCCATCATACTTGTATGTCATTCATACCTTCGACTATCCAAAATGTTTTCTCATCATCCTCCTATATTCGCGCCAATCACCTAAATTATCCTTATGCATACCCCACCATCGTGCGAGTGTAGTGCGCAATGCCCAATCCAAGGCCTAGAAGCAATGCTTCTCTGGCACTTCTCTTTCAAATGCATCCAAAAAGCAATCAACATCAATTAGCCCATCATAGTGAGGCAGATTCCTTACCTTTGATGATATGTAGCGCAATGGCTTGCTCATCATATTAAAACGCAGTGTAGATACTTCATGTAGTCGGTCCTGCCAGTGCTCTAGTTCCTCATTTGAATCTAATGTGCAAGAGCTCTCGCAGTCCCATGAAATACATTTGTCTACTGTCGAATTTACCCAATCTTGGTCTTGCGTCATTATCTTGTAAATCTGGTCCAAATTTTCATCACTTTCATAATCACGGACTGGTTCTGTATAGCGCGATCCTTCTGCAGGATCCAGTGGCACCACTATGCAGAGCGATTTATTTTCAAATATCATCCTTCGCTTCTTCAAGTTGATTACCCCATTCATGTCAGTGACACAATCAATTCTAAGGGGCACAAGGTAGGGATTGTTATCATCCACAATCTCTATTACTTCAAAATCTTCTAGTGCACTCATGCTTCAATGTTAACTGTTACCTCCTGCAACCTCCCCATTGGCATAATTTTATGTTGATTCACCATTCTTAACGGGATCAGAGACCATTGGAGTGCAGGTCTCCCCATTCTTTCCCATGTTTGTTTTAGCAAAACATTCACGTCGGACCCCAGATCCAAGATAAGTTGGTCCATTTCATATTCCCCTATCGTGTGGTGAGTCTCATCTCATGTCCAGTCCTTGCCTTATGCTTTCCAAGCTTTCTGACTATGGGTAGTTCATGAGTACCGCCATCCTTGCCAACGCACCAATTGATCAGTTCTTGTAGTCCTTTCACAACCCTACTATCGGGAATCAGTTTCATTAAGGTCTCTAAGAATGTGGTAATCATGGATGGGTCCATTTCTTCAACAAGTTTCTCCTGACTTCCTGAGGTAGAGGCCTCAACGAAGTTTTTCTTTGCTTACGTAAATGTTTCTTTTGCATGCTCCAGATCAAACCCAATCTCCTTTTCTGGTGCGTTTCGGACCCACTCACCTTCCACAGGTTGCTTCCCTTTATCCTTTCTAGTCGTCCTTCCACTCCGTAGCATAATGGTTACCTTAGGATCTTCCTCACGAGGCTCATCCCTCATCATTTGGAGGCTTTGGGTCAGTTGCGGAGGTTGCGCCCCCCCTTTTCACAAATCTTAACCAATAATATAGGGCAATCCTCAATCGCATGGTCTACAGTAGCAACATGACAGTCGCGTCAGATTCAGACAGTCTCTTGGATTGTATCCTGGTCCTCCATAGTTGTAACAAATAAGTTGCCCTCAACCTCTACTAGGCCCCCCTCCACCTTGGCCTCAGCTGCGCCTCTGATACTCACGTTGCGTTCCCCCAATGCCTTGGTTCGGAGGTCATGTTTTTGCCTCCACCCTTTATGCTAGTGTCTTGTCCATCATTAATTCGTAACTATGACAATTGTGCTCATCATGACCTACTGATTGATAGAAATTGCAAAAGAGCTATTGTGGTGTCTATACGAATTTTTGCAGCAAATGGTATTTGTCAGTCACATGTTTCCCAGCTACTTGGAATATGGCACACCATAGCACGGGCCCTACACTTGGCCCTACCGCAACCTCCGACGTTAGAGTCATTGGTCCCCCTTCTGCAACATAGTTTGCAATGACTGGACAGTGATCCTTGTCATGCCCCTGACCTTTGAATTTTAGGCACGAAACTTCTTCACGTGCCTCCGGCTGAGTTGTTCTGTCTTTCTTCAGACATTGCATTTAGAGGCAAAGTTTCTGAAACTGCACATGAATCTGCTAAACCTCCATATTAGCATCCTGTATTGGTGTCTCATGCAGCCTCATTTCATTTTCCAGAGCTTCTTCCTGGGTCCCAATCTTATGTTTTGATAGCGCAACCCTTAGGTGGGGCAGAAGCAAGGCCACGAACCATTCGCGGTGCTTCCCATTAGTTAGGTTCATGTTGGCTTCACAAATCATACACTTCAATCTTTGATCCAAATCCCAAGGCATCTCCCTAGGCTTCATCATGATCTCCTTGAATCCCACAATTGATTGTGCTTGAGACTTAGGTCTACTAAATTCTCTATTCAATGCAATCTGGATATCTTCCAATGTGGACATTGGGTTATCAGTACTATACTTAATGTACCACGTTAGTGCACGGTCCTGCAAAGCACTAACCAGTGTGGCTCTCTTCAATTGGTCATCCATGATACCCAGAGCTTCCCATACAGACTTCACGACAAACCAAAACTGGTCTGGATCTCCATTTCCTACACCCTCGAATACAGATAGCTTTACGGAGTTCACCATATTGAATAGTGGTGGAGGTGGTGGTGGTGTGGGTGATGGGGTGAGGATGGAGGTGTTGTGGATGGATGTGACGAGGATGGAGGCAGTGTAGGTATTCACGGGAACCCTTGTCGTATCAGCTGAATAGTGCTCAATGGAGAAGACTGCACTGCTCCTTCGTTATCACTCAAAGGAGGCTCAATCAGTAGGCTATACTCAAGACCTTTTCTTTGTCCATCCCTAAAAGACCTTCCACTTTGCGTAGCTCCAAACATCAAGGTAACTGCATGACCCACTTTTCGCACAAGAGCATCTTAATACAAGTATTTAGAGACTTCAAATACTTACCTCATGGTCCTTTGAAGAAGCGACACTCTACTTCACTATAACTGACATAAGTGTCGACCTCAAACTCTGTCACAAACCCTCCTATGATGCGATCGAGCCAATGGTTGACAACACGCATGATCTTATCTTCAGAGGCTTCCAAAAACTAACTCTAGTGTCCAAAAAATCAAATTGCCAAGCCTCCACCTCCCTTGGTCATTTTCCAACTTCGCGATCCACTCATGTAACTCAACCGGGAAGGAATAGAAGAAGATTTCGTTTATTTCTGTGTACAGATATCTATCCAACCACTATTCTTTTGTTAATCACAGATTCATGTTCTCTTGCGCTACAAATTCGTGGATATTTTTATCCAACCAGTGTTTGATCTCTTTCTTAGTTGGATTCCAATGATGCAACATCACACATCTTGTTATGCAGATCCCAGTCTTAGCAACGAAACCATTTGTTGGCTTAATGGGCCCTGACCTAGTTTTAGCATTAAGCAGCCAAGAAAATACGTACACCACTGGCCCTTTCAGCATCAATTTGTGGAACACAGACTAAAATTTCACCTGAAGTAGTATCGAGGGATGCAGGAACCAAATTTCCACACCCTAAGATGGTTGTGATGTTGGTTTTTAGACATTCACTTTGCCTTCACGCAGATTGATAAGCCCTTTAGGGCTTATCAATGTGCTTCTTGTATTCTCCCTTGGGGCCTCCGCGAAAGTCTCTGATCATCCTTCATGGACCCTAAATAGATAGATCAAGTGCTTACATGCCTCTATAATTATCCTTACTTCTATGTCCACCCAAATTAGCTTAATTATTGGTAAACTCTAGCATGCATTACGGTTACCTTCGTGTAAACATATATTCTTGCTTGTGTTCATATGATAAAGTGAAATACATATATTTTCCCATCAATATAGCATTAATTCATAACCCCAGTATTCAACATAGCATGATCGAAACATTCATAGCAAAAGTAAAATAACACACAAATAGATGGAAAGTACACAATAATTTCAAATTACTTCTCTTTATTGATGATTTGGATTCTCAATATAGACTCTATCTTCCATGCATACACAACTACAGGGGTCTGCGCACTCAGCTACAAACCTCTACCCTAGGCCTCTACACACTCATCTGCAGAGCCTCTTCCTATGCTAAGACTCTTTCTCTTAGCTCTCTATAGACTCATCCCGTACTACTACTTCTCGTACTTCCCTTCTTAGACTCCTCTAAAACCTTCTTTTTATACAATCCCATTGTCCGTGGACCAAGAGTGGATCTCCAAAACTGACACAACCTATCTAGACTAAGGGAAGAAAACCCTTTTTGACTTTAGATATCTTCACACTTCATGACCACAAAATGCGAAGACTTTACATTAATTTATACAAACTTTGGGCCTTCTACCCTAAAACTTTGGTTTTTAACCCCAAAATTGATCACTAGGGGACCCGTTCCCAGCAAACATTGGGTGCAGACCAAGGAATGGTGGGATGTTGAGCTAGAAGGAATTATCACCAACAACCTTGGTGATTGTGTATGGTCCATATCAGAGTGGGTCAAGCTTGCGATGGGATCTAGCGAGGTTCTCCTTCTACAAATGTAGGCAAACTTTGTCGCACACCTCGAACTTGTGCAACATTTGATGTTGACCATGGCACTGCTTGTACTTAGCATTGGCTCTATCTAGTATATCATGGACTTTCTGGCAAATGTGTTCAATTTTCTCAATGAATATGTTAGCCCTTTTAGCTTCAGACTCGATGTGAGCTAAATCTACCTAAGTGGTTGCAAATGGCATGGCCACATCAATGGGACATAATGCCTAAAATTCCAGCCCTTCCTGAAAGAGGTTGTGGCATGTTGAGCTATGGAGAGATATGTTGCAACTACGTTGGACATAAGGAATACTTTCATCCCACGTGTGTGGATGCTTTGAGCTGTACATGCGTAGAATGTGTACGATCATCTTGTTGACAAACTCTGTTTGGCCATTAGTTTGGGGATGGAAAGTTGTGGACTTAGTAATTTTTGTATCCAGTATCGACCAAATTCTAGACCAAAATGCACTCAGGAATCTATTATCTCGATCTAAGACAATGGACTGTGGGATCCCAAAGTGTACCCACACGTGTTCATAGAAGACCTTAGCAATGGCCTATGCTGTGATACTCTTCTTGCAGACCGTGATGATGGCCATCTTGGAGAATCTGTCGACAACTATGAAAACGCAATTGTTTTCATGCTTAGTAGAAGGAAGGCCTGACATGTAATCCATGGAGACAGATTCCCAAGGCTGAATAGGAGTAGATAGAGGAGTATACAGGCCTTCCTTCTTGATGTTTGATTTGGAAATGGCACAAACAGTGCATGATTTAATGTACTTCCCAACATCTTAACAAAGTTTTGGCCTATAAAAATACTTCTTAAATAATGTTATTGTTTTCTCTACTCTAAAATGTCTAGTGACCTAACTGTAGTGTGCCTCCCAAATCATCTTGGTATGCTCACTTGAAGGAACACAGATGTGTCCCAGGTGGACTAATAGTGCATCTTGAAGGTGAAAATTTGGAACTTTCTTCCCTTCCAGGAGTCTCTAGTATGTGTTGTCAAATTCTAGATTTCTCTTGTAGATATGCAGCCACCCCGAAGTCTCGTGCCCACAGGAGTTGAGCACAGTGATCAACGCCATGACCGATGGTCAGCTAAGGCAATCAACAACATTATTAGTGTTGCCCTTCTTATACTTAATGTTCAAATGGAATCTCTGTAAGTAGATAGACCATTTCTGATGGCGATCATTCTGCAACTTCCCTTGTGTCTGTATGAACTGCAGGGGTTAGGGGTATGTGTGGATAACCGTTTCCTTCCCCAAAATGTAATGCTTCTATTGACAGCATACCTACACAATGGAATATATTTCTTTGTCGTAAGTGGGATACTTTTGGAAAAAGTTTGAAAGTGTCTCGTTGTGGTAGGCCACTAGATGTCCATGTTGAGTAAGAACCACACCAACAACATAGTTGGATATGTCTGCCTCAACCACAAATGGTTGTTGCAGGTCTGGTAATTTGAGCACTGGTGCAAAGTAGAGGTGATGCTTCAACTCAAAAAATGTTTGTTTTTGGGTTTTAGACCAAAAAAACTTTGCTTTCACTCCGCCCTTGGTGACTTGACTTAAAGGCCAAGTGACATGAGAGAACCCCAACATGAACCTATGATAGAAATTGGCAAGACCTAAAAAGTTACGAAGCTGTGTAAGAGTGGTTGGGTCTGGCCCATCCCAAGTGAATTGTATCTAGGTTGGGTCCACATGTACACCCTGCTCATCAATTATGTACCCCATATATTGAACCTGGGTCAGGCCTATCTGAATATGGTGGAGGTTCTCTTCCCAACTCTAGCTGAAGATAAAGATGTAATCTAAATACACCACCATGAATTCATTGGTGAAGGGTCGCGAGATGTCATCCATCAGTATCATGAAGGTTACAGGGGCATTCGTCAATTCGAGCAACATGACAAACCATACGAAAAGGCCCTCCTTAGATTTGAAGGCAATCTTTCACACATCGTAGGGTTCAATAAGCACCTAGTAATAACCTAAATTCATGTCAATCTTGCTTAAATATTTGGCCCCCTTTAGTTGCTCCAGAAGGTCATCAATCCGTGAGATTAGGTACCTATTCTGGACAATGATCTTGTTCAGCGCTCGATAGTCAATATAGAGGCTTTGGGTCCCATCCTTCTTCTGTACCAATATAATCGAGCTCCCACAGTGTGATGAACTTGTTCTGATGTACCCTTTCTGCAATAGTTCTTGAATCTGCCTATTGGTCTCATTGTTCTCTAAAACAGAGTGTTGATAGCTTGGTCCAGTGGGCAATGATGTGCTCAGGATTAGATCGATGGAGTGCTTGACCTAACAGTGCAGAGCTACCCCTGTAGGTGTGGCAAAAATTCCCTGTACTCCTCCACGACCTTATCCATCTGTTGGTACTGTGTAGAAGAGCCCTGTCTGGAATTCATGGCCACAACCTTCTTCTTTCCCTAAGGGTGAATCATAAGGAAAACAAATTTCCTGGTCTGGGAAATGATATTACTGCATTTCTTTACAGTGATCAAAGAGATGGCGGTATGTGGGGCTACCTCTAGTATCATATACAACTTATTGGCCAAAGTAATAATCACAGAGTGAGGTCTAGAGTCATATATAGCATGTCAATTCCACAGGTATGGTTGTCCTAACAATACATCACAAATTTCAAGAAGAGAAACATCACACAAGACCTCACCCATGAAGGGCTTGATGTTGTAGGGAAGGTGACACTGTTGGCTGATGCAGAGATCTCATCCTTGGTGAAGCCACCCGATGGTGTACGAATGTGGATATGTTTTAGTCTTTGGGCCCAGCCGCTTCATGACCTCTATTGAAATGAGGTTCTTTTGGCTCCCTCTATCAACAATGAACCATGGCATGGAACCCTTCACCCACATCTGTGGGTGGAAGAGGCGTTCCCCCACCTCTGGATCTTTAGGCTCAATCTTCTAGATCTTAGTGGTGGCCATGGTGGCACTGGGCTTTGCATATATGATATGCTTCCCTTTATCATTCCCCTTATCATATTTTGATTAAGAGTTGGAACATGCGTCTAATTCAGAGGCCTTCAATCTGCGACCAATGATTGCTCCGCCTGGCATTCACTTGTGTCGTGAGTGAAGCTGTAATGGAACTCGCACCATTTTCTCATGTCCATCTTTTTCTTCGCGGTGTTTTTATTTTATTACACCTTCAGTGGGTTGTCCTAGGTAGCCCCACCTTGGCTATGTCATTTTATCTGTGGTTTGGGGGCATCTTTTCATTGCTTTGGATTCACAAATCTAAAGTCCCTCTTGTTCTGTTTAAACTTTTGCTCAATCTTGATAGTGTATCAGTACGTCGTACCAAGCGAGGAAATTTCCAGGAACTCCATCTCATCCTATATGTACTTGTGTAGGCAACCATGGTACTTGAGTACGAAACATCACTTAGTATCCTTGATGCCTAGCTTCATTTGAAGGGTATGGAAAATATTTGTGAACTCCGGCACATCCTGGTCCCTTCCATGTCATAGCATGGTCCATTTTATTTATTTATCTTCATAGCTCCTGACATGGTAATATTGTCCCTTGATGGCGTCTCAAAGAGAATTCCAAGTGTGTGCAATTGAAAACAGTGAGGGTTCACTCTTGTCCTTGTGTTCACAGTAGGTTTCCCACTAGTCCTTGATGTGTGGGGTGACTTTGAGAAGTGAAAAAGTAATCTTTTCCCTATTGGAAAAGTCATGAACTGAAAAATATCCTTCCAATAGATTTAACCATTTATCTATGGCGTTTGCATCTATCAGTCCCTCAAATATGGGAATATCTAATTTAACTTGTACCTGAAAAGGAGTGGCACTTCTAGAGTGGTTGTTGGATGAAAATGTGTCACATGTGGGTAGTTGTGAAGGATCGAGGCAAAGTTATCCATCATCATGTTCCTATGTCACTCGAGGGCTTCCTTGAGAAACATTTTGAAAAGATCTATTGCCCCCTTGTCTTCCTTTTATTCCTCCATGGGAGGTCATCGGGGTTTGCGAGGTTGATCTTGCAACGGTTCAACCAGATTGAGCCCTAACTCCTTATACCCTGACCTCGTTGGGGACATACAAAGAAAAATGGAGAAAGAGAAGACTACTATGATCCCAATGATCTGAACTTAAATAGGAATGCAACAAATTACAGATATAATCATAAATACAGAGATGCAATAGAAAAACACTTCATTTCATTAATAGAAAAATATTGAACTATGCTTACAAATAGAATGGAAATAAGATAGCTCAGGTGATGGTAGTTGATCTATTAGAGGATATGTGGCGACTACATGTCAATTGAATTGTGTTACAATGAGGCTCAAGGACCCATTTATTATTCAAAAGCATGAGAAAACCCTAAACAACCAAAACCCTAACCCTAGGAGATGTAACCCAATATTTTGTGGGCCTCGTTTGGGTTAGTTGGGCAGCCAACTTCCTAGGGTTGTAACTTGGTCATATTGTCTCCATTTGGCACGTACGATACCTTGTTGCAAAGGTCTCTATGAGTGCTATAGGTTTTGGCATAGGTGCAATCCCATACCTATGGTTATGGACCTATAATGGACCTTAAAAAAATGTCGTTTAGGAGGTCAAGACTACTCCAGAAGTTTAGGACCTGGAAAAACTGCTAAAAATAGTAAATGCTGAAATAAACAAGGAAACATATGAAACTGACTAGAAGGTATAGGTGGAATAGGCAGGTGGCTACCAATATCCACATGGATCACTTATTTTATTATTTTAGCTATTATTTTAATATTGTTCCTTAGGAGGCCACTTTTAGGCTGAAATTGCCTCTAATGGAAGACTTGAAAACATATGACACTTCCATCATTTAGCATAAGATCCCATTGAAACCATATATACAGCCATTCAAGTAGAAGTTGAGGTACGTGAATCCAATTCTTTTACCAATAATTGAAAAGGAGGTAAAAAAATGTTAGATGCTAAGATAATTATTCCTTTGTGGTATTCTAGGTGGATTGCAAATCTAGTGCCTATTAGAAAAAAGAATGGAGAGATAATATTATGTGTAGATTTCTGGAATTTAAATAAAGCATCTTTTACAGATAATTATCCATTGCTAAAGATGCATTATATTCTCCAAAATATTACAGGGTAAAAACAGATTTCAATGTTGGATGGGTTCTCAAGATATAACCAAATAGGAGTTAATAAGGAATACTAGAGTAAGGCAACATTCACTACACTTTCAGGGACATTTATGTATGTTAAAAGTCCATTTGTATTGATGAATGTGAGAGGTTCCTTTTAGAGGGCCATGGATTTTCCGTTTGTGGGAGAGGTAAATAAATTTATTTTTATTTTTTTGGATGACTTGACTGCATTTTCCAAGTTAGATTCTCAACTCCTAAAACACTTAAGACAAATTTTCCAAAAATGCAGAAGGTGTGGGATTTCACTTAATCCCAAAAAGTCAATGTTTTCAATGCAATAGGGAAAACTTCTGGGTCATATTGTTTCCAAGGATGGCGTGAAGATTGATCCACAAAGAGTATCAACAATTCAACTAATAAGCTTACCACAAACTAAGAAAGAGATATAGTCTTTTCTAAGGAGAATTAATTTTCCAAAGAAATTCATTCCAAACTATGTAGAAATTATTAAGGACATAACAAATATGCTTAAGAAAGATCAAGAGGTAAAATGGAATGTTCGCTCTAGGTTATCTTTTGCTCAAATTCAAAAGGCTCTTATGGAAGCTGCAATATCAACAAGTCCAAATTATATAAAACCATTTAGTATCTTTTCATTTTCCTCACATACTACATTGGTTGCAATTTTTTTACAAAAGGATATCATATGATATCATAGGAAAACAAGAATATGATTTAGTTTAGGAATTGAAATCATTCATAACTTAGGTATTACATTCACAAATCACAACTTATGTACCCAATAATGTAGTTAAGATTTCGCTGACTCATCCAGACAATGATAGAAATAGAGGGAGATGGACAGAAAAGATACAGGAGTTTGATTTGGAGATCAAACTTACAAAATTGGTGAAAGGTCAAGGATTGACATAGGTACCTACAGAATCAAATTGTAGAATTTTAGGAATAAACTCAGTGATGCAACTATCAGCTCCAATCTTAGGGAAGAATCCACATGAACCTTCCTTTGGGATTTCATAGAAGAATCCACAAGAATATTCTCAAGCTATAGTCCCATAAAAGAAGCCTTGAGATCATGTTCTTCCAATCAATGATTTTTTTTTTTTTTTTTTTTTTTTTTTTTTTTTTTTTTTTTTTTTTTTAGAATTTTCATTGCCCTTCTAAGTTTAATAATAACCAAGCAAGATCTCTTTAACTCAAGGCCATTAAATAGTGAATTATTAATCAGAAACAATATTGGAAGTATCCTTTAAGCATTATTTTATTATGCTTAACAGAAATTTAAACGTCAACAATGACTGATGAATTCCATGAAGGAGTTTGTGGAGGACATTATGCTTGGAGAGAAACAACACATAAAATTCTCAGAGTTGGATTTTATTGGTCAAAATTATTTTTCGAAGTTGGAGCCAAAGTTAGAAGTTGTGTTCCATGTCAAATATTTGTAGGTAAAGATAAATTGGATTCCTTACCCTTGATTCCAGTATTAGTTCAACCTAACTTCTTACAATGGGGTTTAGATTTAATTGGGAGATAAATCCCACATCAAGTAATCAGCATAGATGGCTTTTGAATGCAACTAATTACTTTACCAAGTGGGTAGAAGCAATCCCAGTGAGGAATGCAACTGATACTATTGTGATGAAATTTATTGAACAAAATTATCAAAGTTTGGTTTTCCAAAGGAATTAATCACAGATAATGCACAAGCTTCCAGTTCAATTAAAATGATTTAATTATGCAAGAAGTATCAAATTTATCTACATAATTCCACTCCTTATTATCCATAAGGGAATTGATTAGTTGACTCCTCAAATAAACTCTTGATCAAAGTCATCAAAAAGGTGTTAGTTGATCATAAAAGGAGTTGGGATAGTCAATTAAAATTTGCAGTCTGGGAAAATAGAGTCTCTCCTAAAAGAGCAATAGCTAAATCTCCTTTCCTTAATTAGTTTTTCTAGTCATGAAAATTTTGGAGGATTCATATGAGGAAACAGATTAATTTTCAAAAAGGATCCATCAAATCATCGAACTGAATCAAGAAAGAGAATAATTTCAAAATAAACTTCTCCAATATCGGGATAAAATGAAAAGTATGTTTGACAGGAAATCCAGAGAAAGGGATTTCGGACTAGGAGATTTAGTTCTGAGATGGGATGCTAGAAGACAGGAGAAAGGAAAGTAGGGAAAATTAATTAATATTTGGTTAGGTCCTTACAAAATTGTTGAAATCAAGAACAACAACACATCCACTCTAAAAAATATGGAGGGAGGATTCTTTTCAATTCCTTTTAATGGGAAATATTTGAAGCATTACATTCAGTACTGAAAAAATTTCATTCTTTTTCATTATAAATAATCGGTGTGATTTACCTTTCCAAAGTAGGTGTTAATTTTTCTTATGGAACTGACTCCATAGCCCGAGGTGAAGGCACATGGATCTGTAGGTTCTTTGTATCCCGCAGGGGGGAGCAGTCCCCAAATGGAGCCAATGTTGTAACATTTTCTTGCTATATATTTTTTCAATAAAATCTTCAAAAATATTTCATTTTTAATATGTAGTTTGTAAATAAGTTATATGTGAAATTTTATAATGTGATATATTTATCTTTTATAAAATATATTCAAATAAAAATTATTTGAATAAAGTTGTAATAAATGTGCTCATTAAAAGTGGCACCTCTTTCGATGGCGGGATATGCCCCACAATGATCAATGATTACTATTCCTTTCTATAGCCCCCCACTTGCCTTGACATTTTAAGGGAGGGGGCCACAATAAGTTGTCTCTCGAAAATAGCTTTTGCAATGTAGCGCTCATAAGTGAATTATGCACCCCCTCGTTTTTACCACTCACCACACTACACCCCCTTTCCCTCCCCCCCACACACACAAAACCACTCTAGCTTTCTGCCAAATAAATTGTTTTGCCAAAAATTTTACCTATTCAACCATTTTAGTTATAGTTAACTACATTTTTGCCAGAGAAATAACTCAAACCTGTCAACCATTCACCATTAATTGTATATGACAAATATGCATGTTATGGTTAAATGTTCACATCATTAATACCTTTTGCTCCTACTATTTTCATATACACTCGCTGCCATCTTGCTTTCTTAGTTGTTTTCCCAATTTCATTTTTTCCCTTATTTCTCAGAATTACAATCAACTTGAGTAGTGGATTGCAGTTAATTGAAAGTTGTTAGTTGCAAGAGTTTCAAGGCCTCTATTTCACAAGTAATTCAGTTCCTTTGCTCTCCTCTAGTTTTTCAAAATGAGTTCAGAGGAAGGAAAATAAACCCAAGCTCACCCTAAAACCATGACACCCTTTTCCTCTGTTAAGTTGGATGATTTACCATTAATCAACCAGGAAGACAAAATTGTGGAGACAAAATGTGTGTTTCATTTGTATGAACTACAAAACTGGGCCTTTTAAAGATTCTAAGATAACATAAATGAATTCTCCCTTTAGGAATCATTATTTCCCCAATTTATCTTCTCTCAGACTCCACTTTCTAGTGGTAGTTGTATGATGTGCTAATTGATATTTGCCAAGTGAAAAAACCATAATTTTCAAGAATGGAGAACCATTGTTTTATCTAACGTTTGAAACCATTTTACATATTACTCCTCCTAGTTCTTGAAACACATTTTCCAACGAAGTATTGTTAAAAATTTAGCAAAAAGTGACTTTTGAACAGAGAGCTATGGTATTTGAATCATTTATGCATGAAGGAACTAGAATTCCTACTCATAATCCTCCTTATCCCTCATCCATATTTCCCGAGCTTTCAAGACAAATTATATCAACGTTATGTTTCTTGGTAGGGTATCAGAATGATGAAATGGTAGATGAAATTATATTGGGTTTTCTCTCCAAATTCTTGCCAAACAAGAAACAAAAAATATTATTTATCTTTAGCTAGTTTCTCTTAGAGGTTATTCATCATGTTGGGTGTGTGTTATATTATTTCCATGACTAGCCCCACATGTGGGGGGGTCACAAGGGGGGAAAAATTCCCCCTTGTTCATTGCATCAGGTGCATTAGGATTTTCCCCCCTTCCTCTCAGGGGGTTTGTGGGGGACAGTAGCGCCCCTCTACAGGGTCTGAGGTAGTGCCCCAGGGAAAAGAAAATTGGACCCTATATTAGGTGGGCAGACCTACCTATGGTTTTGTGTGTGGTTTTCATACATGGTTTTGGGCATGATGGTTTTATACCCATGGTATTGTTTAGATCCATTCAAGGGGACTAGGATTATGTTCTAATATAGGGTTAATGAATTAGGGTTTATGGATGCTTCAACATGTATATATATAT
>APFE031042884.1:0-13776 GCA_000404065.3 Pinus taeda
CCAACGTGGCTACTACAGGCAATTTATTAATAAAAGAATGAAAATTTACATAAGCTTCTCTCATGCACGGTTAACCTACAAATGACCCTCCATGCACTTTAAATAGAATTCATGGACCAAATCGGGTGTCAAGCCATGGATCAAGTGTCGGTAATACCGAGGAGAGAATGAACCGTCGGATCACCACATATCGTGACCGTCGGATTGTAAGTTACAAAATGTACAACGGTAAAGAAACACACTTTACCTAACTCTATACTAGACCAAGTTGAACTTAACTATTTCCTATGTGTCGGAATATCCTAACAGATCTACTTTGCAGTTGCATAGCAAAAGTAGTTCAAAGGCTAGCTGGCTTAACTTCAGGCTCCATCTGTAGTTTATAAAGCAAACAACAAGGATAAACAAAAAAACGATTCGCTCCCCAGCGGAGTCACCGTTTTGTTTCCGGGAAAACTAGTGTCCATTCAAAGCTACTAGTCCCACTAAGACGGGTAGCTATCATAGAAACAAACAATTTCAAGTTACTTGTGTTTTCCTTTATGAGAGATAGATGAGAGAGGAGCAGAGAGTACCAGCCTCATTCTTTCGCTTGGCTTCTTGCTTGTTTCCTCCCTCCTTTGATAGAGCTTTTGCCACTTCTTTCTCACCTGTCCCGCTTCAAAGAACACCTGTAGAGGTAAAGCAACAAAATACCATCAAATCATAGAGATCTATAACCATAAACAATATAGGATCAGATGTACATCAACCATACACATGCATAAACAAATACAAGATTCAGAGATATACAAGTATATGGAGGAAAAATGAAATAGATTTATTGATAGAAGTAGTAGAAGAGAGGTTACAACCCAATTGTCTGATCCAGAGCCATCCTCCCAACATGAAAGCCCTCTTCACCTCATGAAAAGACTAGATCACCCAACAATACAATGCTTCATACAGAAACCAACAACACTTCCTTACAAAATACAGAATTCAAACTTCTAGATCTCTAGGATGAGGGATCCATATATAGATATTTACGGGTGGGTGAGTCAGCTTCTGGGACTTTGATTAGTGTCATTTCACTGGGAGTTCTCAGTTCCACTTGGAGATATCATGATCTCTTACTCATCCCTGGGTGAATTTAGAGAGGGAAGTGTCAAATGAGCAGTTTCTAGAAGATTCTCTGGGTTTCCACCTAGCAAACTGCCTCTGCCATTTGTCTACTCTCGCCTATCACACCCTACAAAAGGGTTTTTCAATATGCATCACACCCCCCGTGTGCAATAGGTGAGATGCATCGCACCCTAACCATGGAGTAGGTGAGATGGTCCAGTTTTGACCAGTTCTGAGCAGTTTTTCAGGGAGAACTTCTGGGAAATGAAGTAATCAACTGACCTTGATCCTTTAAGGTATGAAATAACACTTTTAGGGGTTTAGAATCCCTTTGTTTATGGACCTATGTGATTGGGGTTGCAGTACCCAAATATGTCTATAACAACACCCTATCTCTATCTTACTCACCTTTCCCCTACCCAGTCTAAAGGAAGTTCCAAATATGGGGCACACTGTATGTTTTGTGCAATATAATCAACCATTGGAATATAGAAGCACTTTTCAATTGGCCCACACAACTATTTGACCAAATCTAATGTTGATCCATTTGTATATTTATATTATTCAAGTGATCAAATAACATTTGAAAGCAATGTTGCACATAATGAAGGTCATGGTGCCTATCATCACTTATGCGTAAGTTTGTCTCCTTCACAATTACCCTCTAGGGAAAATTTTAAGTATGGGAAATTACCTTAAAGTTTAAAAACATTGGAAAATCTCACTAGTCCATAATATGTAAACTATAAAATGTTTATTGATATATTTGTAAAATTATTCGAATTTATAATGATTTTATAATATACTATAATATATATATATATAATATAAATATAATATTGGAATTTAAGGTAAAATATTTTATGCAAATTTGGGTGAATCTTTTAGAAAATGAATTGAAAATGTTTTGGGAACTCATGGAAAATTAACCACTTGCGATATTAGCCCCTAAAATCCCATTTACCCTCCTATCATTTTTTTTATCCCATAATATTGATAGGCACACTACTAACTGATTAAATGATGATAATGGCTTATATCTCATTCATGGGTTAAGTGAGTTCTCAACAAATCCACACTACAATTAAGTTCCAAGGGGAAAGTGTCCTGTGGTATTCTAAATTGTTCATCTTGCCATTTTTCTACATGTACATGTTGAAAATATGCTTTGGTATATATTAAAAATTCCTTCATGAAATCACATACTCATAGTTGTTGACATAAAAATAAGGTCATAATAAAATATATATGTTGAGTTTGAAGGTGTAGTAAGAAAAAATACTACCTTAACTTACTTGGGACTTTGCCAATTCAATCTTTTCGTTATTTACCACTATCTAGTTCAACGGTAACTTATTTTAAGCTCTACATATGTACTATAATCCTCCCAAATTCATTTTCTTCGCTTTCATGAATGCACCAACTCAATAATACAAATCCATTGCACTTAAAGCATGTACCATATAAAGAAGATTTTGCAATATTTTTGTCCCTTGAGCCTTAGACACATGATGCTATGAATAAATTCTTTCAATGAAATTGGTGGTAGTATGGATGAGAATATTGCACAATGTTAGGATGCAAAACATAATGGATGTGTACATATATGTCGTAAAAATAATCGAATTCTACATGGTATCTACAACAACATGTGATACGATCTGTGCATATTATAACATACCAATGTTTTCATTTCTCAAAAGATATTTGGCATGGGTTCAATTCCATGTGCTATTTTTTGAATCTCTCATGAAGTTTTATTTGTGTAATGTCAAGGAAGTGATTAGCGTGGGGTTGATGGTATTTACAATCTTTTCTCAACTTTATCATACCTTTTTAATTAGATCAAGGCCCAATATCTTCATGCCAAATAATTTGAACTAGTTCTATAACAACATCAATTAACTTCATGTTTGAATACAGAAACCTACCAATGAAGGCCCAATATTCTATTTGACTTGGGTTGTTAATTTTTTCTCTTACAATAGAATAATTTTGAAGATTTTTTCTATTTACTTTTAAAATATGAAATGTGCATGACATCAAATTATGTTTCCTTGTGGACTTGTTTACAATATATTTTGATATTACATGATGAGTTGTGTTGTGATCTTTTGAACGAAAAATATTTCCAAGTGTCTAAAAGTATCTTGAAGGAGTCTAACAATGTGATTACTAGTGTATAAAATTATAACTATCTTTATGCCTAAAATTATCCTAACAAAAGATAAACAATGTGATTCTAATAAAGCCAAAAATACATTACATTTAGCTACATCATTCTTTGATTCAAAATATTCTTTTAAAAAGTGATTTCATTTTTAATAAATAGTAGTTTTCAAACTTACCTTTAAGGAGTTTTAGAGAACTTTTATTCACATGAACACATCTAGGATTTTTTTTTCGTGCACTTGATAGCCAAGGTAAGGAAGGCAAACATAAGGTGTCAATCCATTTTCTAATGGATTGTACCACTTCATTCACTTAATGGTTGAGATTGAGACTGCAATGGACAATCATTTGG
This sequence comes from Pinus taeda, assembly GCA_000404065.3. NCBI lineage: Eukaryota > Viridiplantae > Streptophyta > Pinopsida > Pinales > Pinaceae > Pinus > Pinus taeda. Next base: position 3,629 of record APFE031042884.1, read on the forward strand.
CTTGTATGTTGAAGATCTTTCAAATTCCACTTGCGCCGGAGGAGCCTCTTCGTCAAAAAGTTTAAAATTATTCAATTTTTTAATTTCCACCTCTGGATACTCAACATCGCAAAAATTTGAATGGTTTCTTTACTTATGTCATTGCTTGTTGATGGAAGACTAGATATAAGTTCACTTGATAATGGAATTTGAATTTACTCCATTGGACACATACACTTCATTGGTGGTAAAACAAATAGAGTCCATCATGGTCCTCATTGTAAAAGGATTTGAGATGGGTGGATGTGCATGTTTCTCCATACCTAATATTTCATTTTCTCTTAGATATTTGACTTTTTCAGGGGGTAGAAGCTTCCTTATAGACTTGTTTGATCAATTTCATAAGTCTCCCATCTCTAAAAGGTTCTAATATAACACAGATATATCAAAAATAGTTAAGACAAGGGTGAATGCGTGAAAAGGGATCACACTTTTGGGCCAAATGTGGCAATGAAATTTCAAAATTTTACTCTTTTATTGAATTGAAGCCCTCAAAATTCATATAAGCATTGTGAATTTTGATTCAGAGTAAAAAGATAATTTGTGGAGAATTATGTTGTTGTCCTAATAATATTTTTTGCAAAACAATTTAGTGTCTTATAATCTGTAAATTTTCCATTAAATGAAATGCATGTCCTTGCAATTTTTCACACACCTTAAGAGGTATGTGTGTGCTCGTGTAGCATGATTTACATGGAAAGAACTAAGTTTTTCACATTAAAAAAAAATTATTTTTTTATGCAAAATTATATTTTTTATTATTTTTTGAAGTTGGCGAATTAATATTTCAATTGCATTTTGCAGACACTTGTGTACACATAAGAATTTTTTTCAACTCTTTAAATAAATTGAAAAAACCAAGAGTACCCTTTTGAATAGGACTCGTAAATGAAGATAGTGGTATTTTTTGAAAAAAATTCATTGTGTATATTTGATGTTATTGATTTTTCATTCAACACCTTTGAAATTGTCTTAAAAAATTTCAAGCATAATGTTTAAATGAAAATAGATGAAAAATATCATATGGATTCAAAAATGTCTTAAATCATATGCCATTGGATAGAGTATTCCTTCATGAATCCAACATGATCAACTCCGCCACCTAAGGACAAGTACTATCTTAAGTCTGCTAGGCTACAAAATGGCATTGCAGAGAAATCTGCTTAATGAGAGCTAAAACTCTATTTTTGTAGGCTCGCAACATCTTGATTAACCACTTAAAATGCTTGATCGAGTGTTTAAGGTAAAAATTCAAATAGTTGAAACGAGGGTTTAATAAACCCTCGATTGAGCCCTTAACATGGTTAAACAATGGCTCGATCGAGCCATATTTTTTAATTTTGTGCCCAATATGTATTGGCGGGAAATTTTTAAAAAATGGATCAATTAATTCCATTGCTCAATCGAGCCCCTAACATCAAGTTAAAGTGGATCTTGATCGATGGTTTGTTTTAATTCTCACTCGATCAATCTTTAAGCCCTCAAATAACTCGATCGAGGGCTTAAAGATTGATTGATCGAGTACTTAAAAATGCTAGATCAAGACGATTTTTTTCACCCACAACGTAGCCTCACTTGCCAAAAAGTGTAACCCAGCTCTGTGCATAGAACGACAATGAATTTAAAAAAGTGCCACCACTGACAACAAATATTTTCATAGGATTTGCATATGTGAGTGTTGAACATATGCACAAAATTATGGCAACGAGTGTTTTTTTCTTATATTGGTAGGAATGTGTATATGCTAAAAAATCATGTCTTAATAATGCACATGCATTAATAATGCATGTGTGTTCCCACTACAATGGATAATAAACAAATATAGATTCTACTCTCATGAAAAAAGGAATACAAAGATAGAGGGGAGGAATAGGGGGAGAGATAAAGAGGAAGACATGGAAAAATAGGGAGTTTAAAGGGATAGGAAAATGGGGAGAGAGAGTAAGTGATGGGGAAGGAAAAGATATGGAGGAATAGAGAGGGGATTAGGGAAAGGGGGAGAGAGATAAAAATAAGAAGAGGGGGAATAGATTGAAAGATATAGGGAGAAGGGGTAGAAAGAGAGAGTATCTTAACGAGAGAGAGAGAGAAAATGAGGGAGAGGGTGTGGGCGGGTAGAAAGGGATAGGGAAAGAGAGAGATGAAAATGATGGGATATGCCACTCCCATCGCACCCCTCACTATCTCTCTCTCCCCCTATGGTTGGTCCTAGAAACCTAGATGATCTTATAAGAGATAATGAGAAGGATGGGAAGAAGGGGAGAGATAGAAATGGATAGGGAAATGGGTAAAGAGGGGTATAATTAGGGAAGGTAAGCGAGAGGGAAAGGGATAGGGAGAGAGACAAAAGGGAGGATAGGGGGAAGGGAGGGAGGGAGAGAAGGGATAGGGGAAGGGAGTGTTGATGGGTTGGAATGTAATTCCAACCACTGGGGGTCTCCCCAGGCCCAATTAGAACTCACACCATTTGGGGTAGGAGCCCTATCTATATGTAGGCACGACTACAATCATTTTGGTTTCGCTCCTCTCTGTCAAATGAGGAGATCTTATAGGGAGGACAAGAATGAAATTCCAAGAAAATGGGAACAAGTTCAAACCAAGATTTACAAACTTTATAACAAGATACATGAACGTAATAACAACAAGAAGAAGAAGTATTTCATGAAAAGGATCAATGAACTAAAAACCATCTCAAACATACATGAATGAGAACATGCCAGATGTTAATTGCAAATCAGTTTGCAATAAGTTACCGGCATGGAATGGAACAAGTAAGCACAAATTGAAAGAAAACATGAAATACAAAAGCTAAGAATGAGTTCATTAGCATATGCCCACATGAAAGCACTCATACGAGCATTATAGAAATACAATAAAGCTAGTACAACCATCATAAATATGCATGAGAATCCATACTGAAATAAAATAACTTCTTATTAACTTTTCTGCAAATACAAGTACATGTCATGTAATCAATCAAACCCAAACTATGGAACATGGGCTGCTCATACCATTGTCTAATGCAAAACCCTAGCCTCACCCAAGCTTACCCTACTAGATACCAAGAGTTGAGTGCCTTTATCTCTTCAAGCATAAATCAACTATCTAATTATAGTCCTATATCAAGTGCTAAAATTTTAGCTCTATATATGAGGCATGAGGGAATATTTATAGAGGTGAGATGATTATTCACCTATCTTGAATTTTCACCTATTCTTGTGACTCTTGAACTTCTTCACTACTCTCTCATGTATAATGACTAATACATGCCCAATTGACCTCAGCATATTTGTTGGAATCATGACGAAAAATATTTACATTATGATAACATAGAAGACGTGAGGTGAGTATAGATGGTTCTTGGAAACCCTAGAGTACTCATTGTTAATGATGTTTTCAAGTCATGGGGCAAGCTTATTCACTTGCTATTGCACCTCACTTGCACCAAACCAAACTTCGATGTTGCACCCTTGGTATTGCTAATGGGTTCCAAAATCCTATGTGGATCCAACTTGTCAGCTTGTTGAAACCATAGTTGCGCAGTTTCTATGAGGAACCCATGCTTCCTCCATGCAAGTTGATATTTCATTTCCTTTCCTCTACTTGCAAACATATGACATTGGTCATATATATTGACAGAAAATGATATTAAAAACACAACCAATTTATTGAAATAAAGACATTCATTTGGACCCCTATATAGTTCCTTTCTATGCCACAGTGTTTTTAATGCATGTGGCCACTACAAGGTATTTCTAGGCTTCAAAATATTCACATCATATCGTAAAAGAACTACCAACATTTCTCTTTGTTCAAAAATTAGTAGTGGTGATTTCATTTCAGTTTAGGCATTCACATTTCTGTATCCATTCCCTTTGACCTAAGTCATGTATCCAACACCTAAGCTAATGGAGGAATCATTTATATAGTGAATGTTATATACAACCTCATTAACCTGTAGTGCCAAGGGGCATGTATTTTCACCACAATATGCTCATTTCCCTATTTTAGTTTCAGAATTTACACAATTTCCATAACGTTGTTAGGACACAACTTGATGACATGTTACCTTTGCCTGACTGCTAAAAGAATCATGGGTATCCTATGCATTGAAAAGGCGATCCTGTTAAAAAATTAGCACACAAAATTCAACTAACCATTTCAATTCCATGAACTGATACATGAGATAATTTGGGGTTTTCACACCATCTCTATATCAATGTAATCTAGTCATCTCTTCCTCCTTGCATAGCTCCTCTACTTGAATGACCACTTCCGTTGCAATTTCCTCCATCTGATTTCTACTAAGATCTAGAAATGATTCAATTATGTCACCATCCAGGAGATTTTTGCATCAACAATCTTCCTTTTATTGCTAAATTATTGGCATTGTTCATGGCTTAAGACCCCTACCCTTTGATCACCTTAACAAGATTCATTTGCAACTTTTCAAGAAACTGATATTGCTCCTGAGGAAGAGACGCAATGACACCAATAACATCATTTATGATTCCAAATATAATTATAGGAATCTTGCTATATTTTGAATCTAGAAGATGCATAACAAGAGACCAATGCCTAAACATATTAACAAACTCTCCTAGGTGGTATTCAACTAAAACTTCATTTTTTTCTCTCTCTTCATCACTTGCAACATCACTATTTTTCCTCACTGTAAAAGGTTGATTTTTTTTTTTGCTCCAAGGTATATATCATCATGCAGAATTTCAACTATTGTCACCCAATTTTCATTATAATCATGAAACCTCTCTTCAATTTTTCCCTCCTCATGCTTGTATATCAATAAAGAGATTGATTTCATCAAACCACTAACTACAATAAAATATCCACAAGACTAAACATAAAGTGCAAGAATATGACCATGATGGCCACATTTAGACTATAACTCTTTTAAATAATCATCATAGAGGTCCCATTTGTATAACTGAATCTTTTGATTAATGTCGTCAAGAAAATTTCATTAAATGCATCTCGATTATAAATAAAGCCCTTCGTCTCTTTCTTAGTAACAAGTTGCAGTTTACCATCTTCAACTAAAAATACTAAAATTCATCCCTTGTTAGATTCATTTTCTTCAAGAGATACACATGTTGTCCCAACACAATATAGGCATTATTGTCATCTGTAAATGAACAATTGAGGATGGAACATCAATTTTCATAAGTATCAAGTTGATATGATGAAATAATTTCAAATATTTGATCATCTAACATAAAAACAAAGTGTGTTTTTTTGTCCTCGATATTTGTCTAAGAATACTTCACACTACAAATGGCAAAGGTGGAGACTACTCATGATGGAAAATAGAATGAGCACGCTCTCCTAGAGGAACTGCATGAACTTGAAGTTTCTAAATGTCATCAATTGACCCAATAGTAAGTAAGTCTTCATTTGCAATTGCAAGGTTGTTTAGAAAATAGGTTGAATTGAAAGGGCACATGTGTTTGAATTCATTGATATTCACATTACTATACAAAAACTTCTGATTGCTACTGTAAATAAATTTCAGCTTGTGTGATGCTGAAAAAAATGTGGTGTGTTCTTAGAGTGAAAATTCCTTAAGGTAATAGATTTTGTACCCAACAAAGTCTTCTTTCGGTCAAACAACTCTCCAGTGCTTATGTTCAATATAAATTCAAATAGATGCCCATCCCTAAAACCACATAGTAAGTATGAAATCCCTTCAATTCTACAAAGAAGCACGGATTGAGGTGGAACATTTTCTCCAAAGTGAAATGTTGTAATGAACTCTATATTAGGAAGGGATTATGTACTAACACTATAGTCTTCTCCAAATTCCAACGACTGCCAACTCACTTTGCATAGAATTGTCAACAATCAAATTTATATCAATACAATATACATCAAACTAAATTTCCTAATGTTTCACCTTAGTGAAGGGTCCCTCTCTAATTTCCAAATAAACAAGATTTCCACCTCAAGTGACCAAAAATACCTGAGTAGAATTAACAATTTCTACAATTATATAAAATCCAGTGGGCACTCACCAATAAATCAATAAACTTCGAGATGTTGCACTTACTATTCTCACATAATTAATTGTTACTTGAGCAAGTTGGTCGTGAATGGAATCTTGACAAAATAAGGATTATGCATCAGAAACAAATCCTTATATTTTTGTCTTTCCCAATGTTCATTGCAAGTATATGAGTCTCATTAACAAAGCTCACAACCCAAAAGTATCAAAAATGTCAAAAAATGACCAAATTCCCTTTATGATTGGATGCTCTGCAAATGCCTGCTCATTGATTCCAATTCTATTTCATATTGTATGAAGAGAACCGTCCTTGAATTCCCCATAATAAGTTACTACTTGACCCTAACCTTGTCTCTCAATATCAACAACATAGAAGTCCACTATGGGAACAAGGTTTACAAATATTTACAAAACTTCCACATATCACCCTCTAGCATCAAGTTGGGGATTTAGTTTTATAAGTTGTGAATCTCCACAGCTCGACCCTACAAGTCGCAAGAGAAGAGTGTGACTTGTGAAAAGTATCATAATCCAGGTCACATTTTCTATAAGTAGGGTAGGTTGCAGATAGAAATGTGACTTATGGAGGTTGCATAATTGCACTCCAATGCAAGTCACACTTTCTGGTTGCACTGTTGATGAAAGGATAGGTGATAAGTGCCTTGTGGAGAGGTCACAGATGAGAGATGCAATTGGAGTAGAGGTCGCAGATGAAGGATGCAACTTGGGCCAATCACATAGTCACATTCTAATGCAGGTCACACTTTTTGGGTGCATCGTTGAAGCTCTCCAATGAAATTTTGTGACTTGTAGGTGGTCTAGTTACATATTTGGTGAGGAGAGATGGTGATCTTATCTAGGTCGCATTGTGGAATTGTAATTGTTCAATTTTTAGCCTAGAAGTATGTATTATCAAGTCACAATTGGGAGGTGCAACCTCCATTTAAGTCACAATTGGAAGGTGAATTAAACCAGGTCACATTCACAAATGAGAATGGGGTTGTGATTTTACCAGTAATAAAAATGAAAATCATAACTCATATTCAATCCTGGAGATATACCTTAGAGAATTATTCCCTCTCAACGCATTGCATCATGATCCCTCAACTATAATTCCCTCTCTAAAACTTCATGATAGTTATATCATGTGTTGGCCATTTGGCACAATAGGCTTTTGGTGATTTCCATCGCCTTCCAAACCATAATTTACACATGTTCATTTGTTCTTATGGCAATCCATTTCACTCTTGAATATGTACCAACATGTAGCCTTTAAAATACTCCGTATCACGTGCATTTTTGTTTGTTTCTTGTAGATCGATAAATGCAACTTTATCATCAACAATTGGGTCATAGCATTCTCTAGCTTCTTGGGTCCCTCAAAGGTCCATGTGAAACATGAGAATTTTTTCATCGACCTCATGTTCAATATATTATTATCAACATAAGGACTTACATTATCCCTTATAATGATTTTTATCATATCACATGTTTTTTATACTACAATCCCAACACTACCTTTCCAATGTAACATAACATTCACCAACACTTACCATTAATCATCCATTGTGTTGCATTCTCCTAATTCCACATGTACTTGTGTGTTCTCTGACATATTTTGCAATGTATGTGCAACCTTATGAAGTCCACATATGCACGATTGGTAAGTAGATTTCAATCATTGCAGTTGTCAAACATTGTGGTGCAACATCGTTGCTTGTATCCCCTTCAAAGTGCTTGCAATATGCGTACTCAATGATTTGTTCTCACCCAGACTTATGAATTTCCAATCCCTCCAAAATGTAACTACCATTTAGATATTATATCATCCCAACAAGACTGCAGCTTCATGATTTTACAAAAGGAAACAATTCTTTTATATTTTTTTGGTCATATATTATAAACTTTGCTTTATGCTCATGTTGGCTCATATTCCTTAACACATTTTACAATGGGATGACATTAATGTTGATCATTAAAAGGTTCTATATTTGCATTTTAAATATAACTTTCGCACATATGGAAGATATGACCTTTTGATTGCACCCAAATGAGAATATTAAGTTTGTTTCGTTAACTTTTCCCCGACTTCTAACATGATAAGGGTGCCTTGCAAGGTTTCTTTATAGAACCACGAGCAGTGCAATTTATAGATATTAGACATTCAACCTTGAAATCATTGGTGAATCTTTCCTTCAACCAATTTAACATCTGAGTGCATGGATCAACTTGACAGCTCAAACAAAGTATGGAATGTATTAACATGATATTTCCCTTGAAAATGTTAAAGATTCTCACAAGTCTAAACCTAAGGATGCACCATAGAGGATGATGGTTAGGTGACAGCATGACTGTGGGCCATAATCATAATCATGGTGATCTAGGGTTTTCAAATGCATGAGTAAAGTAGCACTTCACAAACCCTAATGCAGCTAGGGTGGAGACATGACTATTAACACAACATAGCATTACTCCATTTCAATGCACCTTGTAGAAAGATAAAATCTTGAGGTTACATGAGGCTCTTAATACATTATTAAAGAAATAAACCATAATGCATCAGTGTGATCAAGATCTGAAGTAAGTAAAGAAGAAGAAATATAACATGCACCATGTAAGTGTGAGCATTGATAGGGATTGATAAAAATGGGTTGTGGCCGAGATATTGACCAATTCAAAACATGATCATAACCCTTATGACATTAGGCAAGCATACGAGGACCCAAAATTTCTTGGATACATCCAAAATTTTTCGATGTTTTTGTAGCGTCTAAAACAAGGACATATACAGAAGAAGGGAGGGGGTTAGAGAGAGAGGGAGAAAAGGAGATATAGAGAACGATGGGGAGAGGAAGATGGGGAGGGGGAGTAGGGAAAGGGATAGAGAGATAGAAAGAGCGAGAGAGAGATAAAGAGAAACAGATAGAGAAAAGGGGAGAGAGACAAAGAGGGAGAGAGAGAAAGAGAGGCGGAAGGTTAGCAAAAAGGAGAGAGAGATGGGGGCAAACGAGAGTTGAGAAGGATGGTGGGAGATGGAAAAAGAGAACATTTTCATATCAATAATAGTCACACATTATTAACGTGAAAACATCGTAATTTCAAAGAATATTTGGTGAGAACACCTTTTTCTATTACGTGGTGGATAAGATGGCCACTTTGGTTTTAGGTTTGGATTGACAAAGTTTTTTCTTGGTCACATAAACCAAAACACGTCCAGTTTTACAACATCTTGATTTTCACCCATGATTTTGTGTATGCTGTATGAGTTCATTGCTAATGAAACTTGACACACTTATAGAGATTTGTGTGTGGATATATAATATAATATATAATTAAATATATTATATATATATATACAGTCTTTTATTTCCATCATAACAATTCATTGATTAACTTATTTTGAAATCAGAAAAAAAAGTTGCACAAACTTATGCAAATAAAAAAAAAAAAAAAAAAAAAAAAAAAAAAAAAAAATTAATAATAGAGTAAGACCACCATGGGGGCCTAAGAAGTCGACGACATCAATTTAAGACTGTACCGTTTCTTATTTAAAAAAAAGCACAATTAAAAATTAGGGAAAAATTGTTAACAATTAATATATTACAGAGGCCCCCAATGAAACAATAAAATATGCAGAAATATAAACACAGAAAATGCATAAACAAGAGAGACACAGAATATACGTTTTCACGCCAGTTGGGCTATGTCCAACGAGAAATAATCTAGTCTTCTTTATATATATCTAGCAAACTGAAGAGATACAGCACTACAGCAGATTCCGCGTGTAACCCTCTTCGCTCTATCTCCTCCTCTTCCTCACTCAGAATATAGATATGCATAGACGCAATACAATTCCCTCATATATAGTGAGGGGTTTCCTTCTAGGGCAAAAAACCCTAAACTAAACATAACTTCTACCGTCACATCATCCGCCTAATGAACAGCCCAGATTGACTAGAAATTACTAGCATTTTACAAGGCAGTTTTACATCTATTTTTAGCTTCGGGGGTGCTACCCCACAACCCCCGTCAGGGGACTGCTGGCCCCTAGACCCCTGCGGGGGGGACAAGGCCCCCCCCCCCCCCCCCC
>APFE031042886.1:0-10011 GCA_000404065.3 Pinus taeda
GATCAGAAGAAAAAATGGGCCTTAGCTTCCTGGTGCCAGTTAACTGAAAGAAAGGAGAAAGGAGGTCTGGGGTTGAGGGACCCTGAGACTCTCAATAAGGTGTTGGGAGAAAAACTTTGGTGGAGATGGCTTAGGGGGGGAAATGATCTATGGAAAATTATATGGAAAGAAAAATACAATATGCCTGAGTCTGTAGTAGAAATCTTAAAGCGAAAGGATACCCCCAGAGGGTCTTCGGTCTGGGACCTAGCTCGTCTTAACAGGGCTTTGGTGGAAAAGCATTCCTTCTGGGAGATTCGAGGTGGCGTGGAGGCTAACTTCTGGGAGGATAAATGGCATCAGAAGGAAAGACTAAGCTCCATTCAGGGTCTCCAATAGGTCTGCGACAGAATTAGAAGAGATAGACCTCTCGTCAGGGACTATTGGAAAGTTAATAACCCAAAAGAAAGTTGGAGAACATGGGTGGATCTGACGGAGTGGGACGGAGAGTTCAGTTCGGACCACAAAGCAGTCTTTAGGAAGGAGGTTGAGTCAAGAAAGATTAAAGCCCGCAATGACAGGGATATTCTCCGTTGGGGGAATTCTATGAAAGGCTCGTTCACTACTAAGGAGGCCTATTTCCTAACCTCAGTGCAATCTGGAAACGAAGAGAACCCCGACTGGAGAATAGTTTGGGAAAGGAATTGGTGGCCGAAAGTCTCCATATTTATCTGGCTGGCATCAAAAAACAAAATCCTCACCTGGGATCGGATTCAAAAGAAAGGTTTTATTGGCCCATCGAGATGCTGTCTGTGTAATTCGGAGGGGGAAACCAGAAATCATCTGCTAATAAATTGTCCCTTTGCCAAGACCCTGTGGATAAACACCAAAAGATCTTTTGGTAAACCTGAAAATGCCCCCCGTGAATTCAATGACGTGGTTTTCCAATGGAATAAGGAAGTCTTTCAATGTAAAGTAGTCAGGAGAGCTTGGGACCTCATCTCCGGATTTATCCTCTGGATGATCTGGAAGGAGAGGAATCGCAGGATATTCCAGAACTCAGCAATGGAGCCGGAAGTCATTTGGGGAAAAGCAATTAGGCTTCTGCGAGAAACAATCTTGGTGGATAAATGGGTTGGGGAAGATTGGAAGGCCAACCCGATGGAGGAAGAAATCCTGAACATATTAAATTTAAAATTCGAAATGGTTTTTCATAAACAGAATCCCAACCATGAGATGCGGTCCAAAAGCCCGGATAAATTCTGCTATCCCAAAGAAAATTTCATCAAATTGAATTTCGATGGGGCCTCTAAGGGGAACCCAGGCGAAGCTAGCTTTGGTGGTATCTTCAGGGACAACAGTAATCAGGTTAGATGGATTTTTGCTGAGTTGGGGGTGGTGGGAAATGACAAATAATGAGGCAGAGTTCTGGGCTCTGCATCAAGGCTTACGAATTGCGGTCACAAATGGATACTCCAACCTCGAAATCATAGGGGACTCTCAGATCATGGTGGAGATGCTGAAAAAGCTCTGCAATGGCCGGAATTGGGAAAAAGTCACGAGTAGTTGGCGAACAGCCGGAATAGTCCAGGAAATTGCAGAGCTCCTGCATCGCATTGAGTATAAGGTTATAAACCATGTGAGGTGGAAAGGGAACCAGGCGGCTGACTTCCTGGCGAACTGGGGTTGCAGAGGCCGCAGCAGCTCAATGGATGTTCAATGGAGAGTGGTTTGCGGGCATCAGGAATGGTCGGACCTGGAAACCATCATCAAGGCAGATCATGACCAAGCCACCGGTAGAGAGGTGGAGAGCGATGAGCTGGAGTGCCAGAGGGAAGTGGAGAGTCTAGCCCACGTAGGCTCATTATGCTTAAGATCCCCATGCGAATGGTTCCACTCGTGCGGAGCTTTGGGGAAGGACGGAATTTTGGACAGGCGGTTAAGGAATGTCAGAGAGGCCTGGGAGAAGAGATCGGTGATCGACATGGGAGATCACATCGAGAAGGTACGCAATCTAAGGGGAATTCTTCGCCTTACATCAACCCAATGGAAGATTCGAACTGGCGTGGAAATGGCGAGTACATGTCAGAGGCTGTAAATAGTAATAAATCAAACAGGATGGTTGATAGGAATTTCCAGGCTTGCGGGAACAGATGGCAGGATTTGGATAGACGGATGGATAGTAGGAGCGGGCTCCGGGATTCTATAAAAACCTGCATGCAAAGCACCCACCCTCAGAGAATTGCAACTAGCTTCAGCAGCGCGAAAGGCGTCTCTAGTTGTCTGAGGGCCTCCCGCATTACTTTTAGTCGGCATTCGGTGAACGAAGTTATGGAAACAAGAAAGAAGGCTCGGCTAGTAGAGGAAATGGAAGCTGCGTGGACCAAGGTGGCTGATAGGAAAGGAAAAGGGGTTGCGAAAGAGGAGGTCCTGGATGAAGTCTTTGAGATCCCAGATACTTCAGATGAGGGCGGGAGCAGCGACCCGAGTATGAATGCTGAAGAGTGGGAACGGTATGCCTTGGGTGTTAGTCAGTGGAGCCGGCGCGGCAGACGGGTTCCTACACGTGGGCGTTAGAGGAGGATCTGCCAAGGTGTCTGCGAGACTGCTCCTAGCCATGGTCAGAACAGCGAGGCCACTAAAGCCCGGGGCAGTAAGGAAGAGGTCCCTTAGCCGAGCCGTCGTCCTGGAAGGAAGGCCAGACAAACCTTCGAGCATAAAATTTAGCGGGCAGAACGTGCTTACGTTCAAAACACCAACCTTAAAATCAGGCGCATCTTCCAGAATATGGAAGAAGAAGCAATTCAGGCTCAATCGGAGTCGGAAATGGAGGATTGGGAGCTGTTGGTTCATGACCCTGGTAATACAAGAGGAAGGATGTCTCTTTTCAAACAATCCCTTCATCTTTATTGGGTAATGAAATGGTTGCTAGCCAAAGCTTTGGAGCAGTTGGCCTCTGAAACGGCTGAGATGGCTCAGGGTGTTCCTAACTTGAGGCGTGAACTCCGCATTCTGTAAATCTCCATGGAGATGCAAGGGAAGCAGCTTGAAGAGATTCAGCAATTGCTCAAGGCCAGCCAGCAGAGGAACTTCAAGGAGGACTCTCCAATCTTTGCTAATGCAGTTGAGTAGTCTTAGTTCTTGTCTTCCTTCTAATGATTTTGCGGTATTTAGATAATTTAGTCAGCTTCCCCCTTTTTGTAATGGACAGTCTATATATGCATATCAGTATAATTAGACCAGGGAAGGACTGTAATGTCTATTTAGCCAGGAAAAAGAGATTGCGGGACTTCTTTTTTTGGTATGGTGTTAAAAACTTTAGGTGGACACCCTACTCGGTTTCCCCTGGTGGGCGGGTAGCTGGTCCACTAATTTTGATGTAATTTTCTGATATGTTAATAGAAAATGAGAAGCACCACCTTTGCCTACAAAAAAAGATAATGTGCTTGGATATCACTAAACCATAGGATAAGTTAAGCTCAGAATATTTGGAGAACCTATTGAAATATTTAGGCTTTTGAAAACATTTGATTCACTAGCTAATGCCTCTAGTGACCTCCACTAACTTCTCAATCATTGTCAATAGGGCTCTAGTGCAACCCTTCTCTCCTTCAAGGGTCTTGAGGTAGGGTGATCCATTATCTCCCTTTCTATTTGTTCTTCTAATGGAGGGACTCACCAGAACCATTAAACCAAAGACTCTCATAGGGGATATTAAAGGATTACTACCTTACTAAGAGTGCAAAACAACCACCCACCAGCAATTTATGGATGATAAAATGTTTCATGGTGTTCTTATTGTTAAGTAAGCAAGAGGCTATAAGTAGATCCTAGAGGACTTCATAGCAAGTACAGGTATGGTAGTAAACCAATCCGAGTCAATGATTTTCTTTTTGAATACTCACATCATTGTGTAGAGAAACATTACTCTCATTCTATGCTTCTAAAGGAAAAAACTTTTCCATCAAAGTATCTCGGAGTACCCTTAAGAGATAAAGAAAGAAAGAAGTCAAATTGGGAAACCATAAATTCAAAATTACAACACAGGGGCAACAAGTTGACTTACAAACCCCTAAATTTATCTAGCAGGATGATGTTGACCAAAACAGTCCTACATATTATCCTTATCCTTTTGCTAGTAGCGTTACCAAGTCCCAAAGGGATTCCTAACAAAATTAGAGAAAGCAAAAAAAAAATTTCATGGTAGGGGGTAGAGGAGAAAAGAATGTGCTATAATGGGTCATGATATATTATGGAAACTAAAATCTAGAGCGGGCTCAGATTTCCAATCTCTTGAAAAAATGAATGTTGTCTGTGGAGAAAAAAATTATGGTGGAAATGGATCAAGGATGTGAAGCATTTTGGAAAGAATATGCTCCAAAATGTAACCCCCATTCCATAATAAAATTTAATGAAATTATGACGCAATCTAACTAATGGAACCTCGTCTAGTGAAACCAAGGATTAACATAGAACCATTGCTTTTGGTAGATATGAAATTGTTGCATAACTTTATTTTGGGAGGATGCATGGAAATAAGAACCTAAACTAGTTATTCCCACAAGAATAACCCTTGAGGAAGTGTTGAATATAGGAGGAAAATAGAAGGTTCACCACTATTGGGACTGAGGATGCACCCATCAAAAAATGGAGAAAGTTTTCCACCCTAAACCACAACGAGCATCATCCATTGGCCCAAATTGCTGAAGACCTATATGAAGAACTCTAGAGAATAAATATCAAATAGAGTACCATAAAGATATAACATAATCAATGTCAAACAAGCTTTCACCAACCCCTCAATGGCTAAGAATTAAACTTTTCATATGGGTTGTTATGTACAAAAATATTATAACATTGGAAAACTTGTTTCAAATAAGATTTTATAGTCCTTCAAATTGCAGCCTCTGTAAAAGGTAAGAAGAATCTATCCATCACATACTCAACATTTGTGAGTACACAACTACTTTTTGGGACTGGTTTTCTTAGGTTTTCCACCAAATAGACAGAGTGGGATAATATCTAAGAAAAATTAAGCAAATGAACAGGATAAATCTTGAAAAACAATGTGGTCAACCTTGCCTGAAGTTTAAGCCCTCAATTTGTTGTTTGGGAAGTCTCGAAGGAATAAGCCATTGTATATTTCATGACAAATCCACCCCAACCTTGGCCCTGATAGCTGAAATCCTGCAACAATTACAAGAAACAATCCTTAGAAACTTGATATGAAAAGGAGAAAATAATTTTTTGGATCAAGAGAACAAAATTATGGAAACATTAGGATTAAAAGGAATAAAATCATATCACCACAGATGGTAGAAGCCATGAATTCATGAAGCTATAATGACATGGTCGCCTCTAACCTAGGAGTTTCTGAAGTTAAATTTGGATCAAGCCTTGAAAGAAAAGCCAGGTTGAGTTGGAGTAGGAGGGTTAATTCGAGACAATTCTAGTAGGATCCTTAGGTTATATTTCATTCACTTGGGTGTGGATACTAATAATGCAACGATGTTGCATGCCCTCGAACAACGGCTAAAAAATTTGGTCAGGATGAGCACCCACCACTGCACCATTAAAGAAGACTCAACACTGGTAATCAACGCGACGAAGTGTCGTCAGTGTGGTACTAGCATAGGGAAGGTTATGAATAATTGACACCTAAGTGAGATCATTCAATGAATTTAGGGAAACGTGGAAGTCATGCAGACTCCTGAGTTTAATATGGTACACGTATTGGCTAACAAGGTGGCATATAGGTTGTTGAATGAGGGTGCCAAAGAGGCATCTATGACGTTTGAATATCGATGGGATGAAATCCAAGAAGCAAAGTTGAAAGATAATTGTGTTCACCTAACTAAGCTAGACATGTATGCAAGAAGTCAATATTGGACTAGGATTGGAGAATAGGTCACAAACCCACAAATTTCCAAAACCAAAGAAGTGATAAATAATCATTAGAAACTGAAAAAAATGGTTGGCATACAACCAAGATGAGAGAAGGTTTTCGCAACAAGGTGGCATCAGAATTCTCCAAATGAAAGGTATGGTGATGATAATAGTAGGAAAGGAAGTGACAGAGAGGGGTAACATCCCTGGTAGGACTCCTCCTTCCCCTAAGGGATGGGCTTGAAGTAATATAACATATTACTCAAACCATCAAGTATGCAGTTAATTCCCATGTAAAATATGGAAATTGACGAAAAGATACCAACCAAAAATGAATTGGGTAAGTGAGTAATGTGCAAAAATTAGTTTGCAGAGTTTTTCACACCCCGATCAGGAAATAAATGGCCGAAAGAGAAAATTTGTAGAGTGGTGGAAGCTTCGAGCTCTAGGCAGAAACAATTATTATCAACCATCCTACTTGTCATTTTTCCAATGCAAAAAGTATTTTCCCAAAGCCTATATAACTCATTTTCTATTGTGTAAGTTTGTTGTTTACAAAGTTGTGGTTCATAGTAGGAAGGCTTATTATACGGGAAGGACACGTGGATGGTTGCAAAAAGCCAACCCTCATAAACAAACAAGGATGGATACCCTAAAGTGGGAAGTTGTTCAATATTATGGGGATCTAATCTTGGAGGTACGAAAGCCCATTCTAGATGAAATAGAGCAAGACATCAAGGTGTAGATAACTAACAAGTGAGATGGTTGAGTTATATAAGAGGTGGATTAGTTAATAGGTATTAGGATCAGTAGGACCCGTGAAACCCTCTACCACAAGACCGTAGACACAACGTGGAATGTGAAAATGCTCATGGGGAAATTCATTGTAGATACAGGTACTCAGAGATTCGAGCCAAAGAAACTTGATATTCTCTAAGAGTAGGTGGAACGAATCAAAACCCATCTGCAAATGTTGATGGATATTGAACATCACGAGAATGATCACATTGACTCTATGGAAAAAAAGTTTCATATTTTCTTGCATTAACTGCATGACTTAGACATTACTCTAGGAAATGGCTAAGACTAATTGGACAAACTAAAACAAGTATGTGTTCACAATATGAAAGGGGAGACCTCATGAAATGACAATGACTAGGAGCCACCTCAACTCGCAAAAACCAAATCTGACAAAGGCCCTAATCACTAGTATAGGTTTTTAGTTCTTATGATATGTTGCTAGTCCTTGTTTCTCAGCTATTGTTATATTCCCTTTGTCATGTTTAGTACAGTTATTAGTTTAGTTACTATTAGAGTCTAGTCATTTGGTTGGTCCAAACATAAAAACATCAACAATTCCATCACCAAAACTCTAATGAAGACATGTCTATATTGCAGCTACTCAGATTTCCAATCAAGTAGAACAACCAACAAAGAGTGTAATTTTGTTTTGAAAGATGAATACAAATCTCACTATTTAATTACAAAAAAGAAACATTAATATATTATAGTTATAATATAATAATACTAACACCTAATCATTATCATTATATATTAATTAATAACAATAATAATATTAATATCAAATTCCTTCCATACTTTAATGATTAATGTGGTTGACATATGCATATGAGAGTGAACAAACCACATTTATTGATATAGTACATAGGTTGGCCAACAAGTTGGAAGAGAGGTTAGCAAAGTAGGGTTCAAAAGAGGCATCTACGGCAGGTGAATATGGATGGGATGAATTCCAAGAAAGATAATTAAAAGATGATTGTCTTTGCCTAGCTAAGTTGTACATGCATCAGATAAGTCCACATCGTACTAGGATTGCGTAAAAGGTGACAAGCCCCGGGAAGGGAGAAAACCCAACAAATGATAAATAATCATTGAAAAATGAAAACCATGGCTGACGTGCAATCAATATAAGACAAGGTTTTTACAGTAAGGTGGCATCATAATTCTCTAGATGCAGAGTATGTGGATGATCATAGCAAGAAAGGCATTGAAAACCATGGGTACAATCCATGGTATGACTCATCCTTCCCCAAGGGCTTGGATAGATGTAATATAGCATGTAGTTATCAAGTTCAAATTGGAATTTGGATTCG
Organism: Pinus taeda; assembly: GCA_000404065.3. Classification (NCBI taxonomy): domain Eukaryota; kingdom Viridiplantae; phylum Streptophyta; class Pinopsida; order Pinales; family Pinaceae; genus Pinus; species Pinus taeda. The sequence goes on from APFE031042886.1 coordinate 7,980, forward strand.
AATTCAATACGATACGATAAAAATTCGAATAAGAAATTTTTAATTCGAAAAAAATTTGACACTATACATATCGAAAACTATCATTTTAAAAAATTTATTGTTGTGTCCGGGATATTTTTAGCCCATTTTTTTTAAATTTATTTTGAATTTTTGAATAACATTCAATAAACTAGATAATATAATAATTTTACAAATACAATTCACCAAAAAAACTTCCCTTCCCTTCAATACTTCTTTATTTCTAAATTTAAAAAAATATTTTTCTGATTTTAAAAATGATCTATCTATAATCCTTCCTAATAAATATAAACATTTTTAAAAATATCTAAAATTTCATAAAATCAGTCATTGCACAGTTAACATGTATTACAAATTAACAAACTATTAGGAGTTCAGTGTAACATATTCTTCCTCTTCCTAATTTATTAGCTTTTTAATCCATAAAAACAATAATGAGGTTGAAAAATTATAAACTTTCCTATTCTAGTTTAATTTTCCAATTTTTCCAGTTTCTTTCCTTCTACGCAGATGCCATAGTGTAACAGATTCTTCTTTTTCCTAATTTACTAGCTTTTTAATCCATAAAAACAATAATGAAGTTGGAAAATTATAAACTTTCCTATTCCACTATGATTTTCATTTTTTCCAGTTTCTTTCCTTCTGCAGAGATGCCATCCTACCACTATTTGTTCCACCATTAACATTTGCTCTTGAATGAACAATTTGTTACGTTTACGTAAACCACCAGTCGTGGATTTTGAGGCATTTAATTTTTCATTTAACATTTGCTCTTGAATGAACAATATGTTCTGTTTACGTAATCCACCAATCATGGATTTTGTGGAATTTAATTTTTCATTTAACTACTTATCCAACCACTTATGCTTGAAAACCGAATTCAATTTCATCAAATAATACAGTATTTGTATTGAATTGGCAAATTTTCGCATTTTTTAGCCCGGTTCAGACGAACTTGGTAAATATGCTTGTAATCAATCAATTGCGGACCTTTCTCTAGTTGTCCCCGTGTCAAGCTGCGGTAGCCCCCCGTGCCACGCCAGGGCTCGCTCCTGTGGGATGGCAGGGCTATTCTCAATTATAAATATTGCATATAAAATTATATATTGACTTAGTTTTACATGTAAAATAGCAAGTATGATAATAGGTTTTAAGAATTTTTGTATTGATCCATTTACCCACTTACATTATAAATTAAATGATACTTAATATAGAGTGATTTTTCAAAATATTCCACATTACAATAAAACATCTAAATTCCACATTATCAAGTATTTTAAATTCATAATAAAATAATATATTAATTATTGGTAAAGATTCTTTAAAAATATACAGTTACTTTATTAATTATTAAATCTTAATCAAATCCATTTAAACAAAAAATTATTTTTTTTTATTACTCACATTATATAAAATTTTCTCCTCAATTTAAATTTGATAAAACTGTAAATTATAAATCAAATTTGATAAATCTACAAATTATAAATTATATATTATTTACTTTACTTTAGAAAAACATAATTATCGTAGGTTTTTAAGTATTTTATTTCATGTCCCCGACTGCGGGTGTTTAATACGAGTAGCTGTACTATGATGGCGCACCAACTGGGCAGGTGGCAGCCCAGCTCCGCCACTTGTAAGGGTAACGGGACGGCTTGCAGTCCCAGCACAGTTATATTGAATGCGACATTCAACTCCCTCCTGTAGTTCGTCGTTCATAGCACGATGGAGGTCCTGTTGCTTGCTACTCTCGCGATTTTGCTACAGATCCTCTGTTGTGTCATGGCGAATGCTCTGGGCGACTCACTGTGCCATTATAATAGCTCGTCTCCGTTGGCTTCGATAAGAAATTCGGCTCTAGTCACTGTGTCTCGACCTCTGTCTCATTTGGTGTCTCGGCCTCCGTCTCATTGGGTCTCGGCCTCCGTCTCTTTGGGTCTCGGCCTCTGTTGCAGGCTCACCCATCTTTGCCCTCACCTCTGTTTTGGTCACTTCCTGCGTTTTAGCTCCTCGC
>APFE031042887.1:1388-14641 GCA_000404065.3 Pinus taeda
TTATAATACTAAAAAGTATTTATGAAATGTATGTAATACAATAAATTGAGTATGAGATCTCATTTCCTGGTAGAGATCTACATCTTTATCATGTCTAATATATCACTGGAAGAAAATATAAATTTAATAAAAAGGAAATTGAACCAGTGATTTCATATCAAAGAGTGTCTTAACAAAGCACCAATCACCGTTTATCCAAGACCTTGTAGACAAAAAGAAAAGTTTAATGAAAGGAAATTTTAGGTCTATCACTCATCCAGAATTGGCATATTACAACACTATATAATAGCCCTTCAAAGCATACCACAAACACACCATCCACCAGATCACATGTCAACTACCCTAAAATTGGTTGATTTCTCTAGCTTACATACAACAAAGCAGATTCTCTAACTTAAACCACCTATTAAGTGGACCTATTTAAATATTTCAAACAACCTATTAAAATTGAAGTATTGAAGTGGACCTATTTAAAAATTTCAACTTCAGACTACAAAACCTGTAAAGACCAAACCACCCCATATAACTACAAATCCTATGTTCCCTTGTATAAATGGTTTGGCTGTTAAGAGAACGGCAACGAATCCTCAAACGCGCTCACAGGAAGTTCGACTCAGGCCCACAAAATGATCACAGTGCCTTAAATCTTCTTGTTGCGTGTGTTGAGGGTCTGATGACTCTGAGGGTTCCTGTAGCTGACGATTTGATGGTGGATGTGCAGTCGATGTTTTGTAGCCGAGTAGGGAATAGTGGTGGTGCAGTTGCCATAACTTTGTGACAGGTATTACTATTTCCTGTTAAGAAAAATTGCTCTAAACGACGTCCATCTCTGAGCGCCACATATATTCAATCCAAAATTCGTTGAAAGGTGGCCATAAGGATAGTGAAATTTGACTGAAATGATCCAAACAAAAGGAATGTGACGCAGGTTTTGACGATGGTACTCCTGTGAGGCCATGAGGGAAAAGCATGAGGGATTACCAGACTGGGGAAAACAAAAAAACATATCTTTCGATCATTGTTCCATGAATAAATCGTCGCGACTCGCTACCAAATCGAAAGCCGCTAGGTTATTCAGATGGGGTTTTGTAAAATCTTTTTTATTTTTCTGGGCAGTAAATTTGTCTTGGGAATCGAGGATATTACGAGGCAGCCGGGCGTCTCCAAAACGTACAACTCTCGTTTTTCACGATGGTTTACTTATGGCACGTAAACTTGCTGGGGAATCCGAGGATAGGGAGGTCGGAGCATGTCCCAGAAGACTACAATCTTGTTATATGAGTGATATCGGCAAATCCAATAAGGCCAGGTTTTTTAACTTTAAAAATAAATAGAATTTTGGTAAGATTTTATGTTAAAAATTTGTTTAAAATTTTTAGGAAATTTTTTTAAATTTTAGATATTTACTAGAAATTTTAATTATATTAAATTCCACTTTTCATTTTTCAAAAATAGAAAATTTAAAGACTCTTACTGTCTAAAATTTTTTAGAAAAAAATCACTAAATTTTTAACTTTTGTATCCTAAATTTGAAATCTCAACTAATACAACACCCCATTGCATTCTGAGTTTTCTCAGTTTTGAATACCAGTCAAGAGGACTGTGCAATTTGAAACATGGATCTGAACCTGTTAACAATTGATTGTTTGTGGATTTCAAGGGCATCCTTTGCACGATTATATGGAACATCATCAAAAATAAGTGGCATGTAGGATTTATTAGTTAATTTAAAAATTATGTAATTGTATAAAAAAATTATAATGTATATGGGTTAATGTTACAATAATAATGGTGAATAGAAAATTAACTCGTATTGAAATTTAAAATGGATAAATCAATTGCTTAATTAGGTTTTGGTGGGTAGTAACTAGTAGTAAGTGTACACATTTAACCCTTATATAAGTACTTAGGAACACATAAATAATGATGGAAGCAATTCCCTGCAAGTATATAAATTTACATCTTATTCTTCTTCATTTTTTATTCTTAGACTTATGGTGGGAATATAAATTGCTACTTAGGTGACTATGTGCTATTTTCAAAGGTTGTATTCGGGGATGGTTTTCCTCCAAATCTTAGAATAAAAAAATCACTAGTCAAATATCTAAAAATCATGCATAAATATTGCAACTATATCCCTAAATCATAACATAAAATATCTAAAATTGTTATCCACTTGGAAGTATATTGTGCAAAGGCTATAATAATCTCTTCAAGTTATGGTCCAATCAAATGTTAAAAAAAAATTCTTAATAACATTAAAAAATAAATATTTATTTTTCAAAGTCAAACATTATAAGTTGCATTGATCAACGCTAACTTCATAGTGATAAATAGGCAAATCAATTCATGATGTCTTTGGAAAGATTAATAAAATATGTGTGTTCCAATAATCCCCCTACAATATAAATATTTATAAAAATGTAAAAGTTTAAATAATAATTAACTACATCATGTTAACAATGGATTTGTGAAGAGTTTAAAAATTATGGAATGATCTTTAGGTAATTTTTTTATTTATTTGAATTGTTTTTTATTTCTTATTTTGATTATTTAATTTAAAAATAAAATGTTTTATAATAATGATCTTATAATGTTATTCAATTTAATATTTGTATAAAAATATAAATATAGTTTTCACTAACATTATTAAGTAAGGATGGGGCCCTTCCTTGAGCCTTGAGCTTTCAGCTTTGATGGGCCCCTCCTTGACCTTCATCAACCTTCCAGCCTTACCTTCCAACCACCTCACCTTCGCTGCCTTGACGGGGCCCTACCTTGAGAGGGGGTCTACTGAAATGGGTCCCCCTTCACCCCACCTTCCAACCATCCACCAACTTTCCACCCACCTTGACCTTCATCACCCTTCGACCTTCCAACCTTCTTTTCTTTTTTTGTAAATCTCTATATTTTAATCTGCCATTCGGCCTATACTTTCCCTCGGCCCCTTGGCCCCTCGGCTCCTATCAACCTGGAGGCCACCTAAGCCGTGCCCTCGGCCCCTAGGCTCCTATCAACCCTGAGGCCCACCTTGCCCAGCCCTTGGCCCCTTAGCCCTTCAGTCCTTAGGTCCTTTGGTCATGATGGTGGTAATGACTTTTTTGTGTAAAGATCTATTTTAATTTTAATTTACCAAGTGTCAAAAAATCAAATATTTTAACATAAAATCTAAAAAGTTCAAAATTTGAAAAAAAAATTACACCTAAAAAAAATTGAAGTATTCTCCCTCATTAAAATAAATCTATGATATGATGAAGGAGTATCAACAACAAAGTACCATTTTTTCAAGTACCCAAAAAAAATGTAAATTTTAGATAGAATTTTTATTTTCCCAATTTATTTAGACAAATTTGTAATAGGGTGAAGTGTACTCATTCTCGAGGAATCTAGAGTATCATATTGTTAGGATATTTTGAGGAGTTGGCCAGATAAGCCTCGTAAATGTCAACAAGTTTCTAGCTGAGTTGTTGGGTAGTTTTTGGACACAGTTTCTTGGCTTAGAGAGATATTTTCCCATCAATGGGAATTGTATTTATACAGTTAGATAACATAGGCGTTTCTAAAAAGAAATAAGGAGAGGAGCTCGAGGATCGTGCCACTGTAATTCCTCTGTAATCATATTTCAAATGAATAGAATTGCATTACTATGTTTCATCCCTTGTTTGAATACATGTTTTCCTAACAAAGATAGAGTATAATTTTGTCTTAGTCGTGGTAATAGTGAGTGCTGACTTGAGGGCGTTCAGAGGACCGTGCCTTAAAATGGGATGTGAATTCGACAGATAGTCCTTCAGTACCTGTGGAGATATACCCTATGTTTCGATTTAGCGTGTATTATCGTATTATTAGATGTGCTTAAGTTTTCAGAAGCGCATTTTGCTCCGTCTAGTAGAGCGATGGTCGCTTTATCATATGAAAAATTTCATGGGTTCGAGACCACCCATTATTGCACTGTCGATAGCTTAAAGGATCATCCTAAACATCTGATCCTCCTTCGTGCCCGGAGGGAGTGAACCAATAATTGGCGGGAGTAGCATAAGTTTATATGCCTGGAAAATTAATGTGGAATGGATCACTACAATTTCATCGACCTTCAAGGAGATTGGGTTTTTTTAAAGGAACTAAAGAATCTAGCGAGTCCTGTAGGTCTAAATCGCATGGTGTGAAGTTCCCGTTATAACTTGGAGAGTATATTGTTAATGCAAAATGAATTCAGTGGTAGGGTCAGTATATTGTTAATGCAAAATCAATTCAGTGGCAGGGAGAATGCTTGTAAAGTGGAGTTTTCAATACACGAGCGGAGAATAGTGGGGAAGGCCTGTGCTCCGATCCCTCTTTTGTTCCACAAGAATTTGTAAATAGAAACCCCGGACCTAACCTTTGGTGAGACCAGTCAACCAGTCGGTGTGAGAATAGTCAGACACACAGCTTTAAAAAAAAGAATCATAGAGGTAGCTCAGGTCCAACCTCCGACCTCCAAGTTGAAGTCGATCCTGACTTGTTTGGCGGGATCCCCAACATTGTGTTTTATATTGTTCAAAATGGGGATATAAAAGGAGGTTCGTCACTGTCACTCGTGGAATAAGAAGAGCTCCTCGTAGTCGTTGGAAGAGGAGAGTAACAAGTCAATTCACCGTGTGCCAATCATAGTATCACCTATTGCAAGCTAATGAAGAGAACGAGGACTGAGTTTAATTGGAATTACGCTAAGGAAAGACAACTCAGTTGCAGAGGTTAATCCTTGACTGCAAAAAGAGGAAAAGTGTTGGGTTGAAAGGGGCATCTCGACCAACTCCAACCTTGGTTCGAGTGAAATCCTTGTGGCAATAACATTTTAAACATGGAAAAAAGGTCGGAGATTTTGGGTAAATAGAGCAGGCTACCAGATGGGCTTACTACCAAAATGGTATTAGATTCGAACCTATTTTTTTAGCTTTGGCATATAAAGAGAGACTTAAGCCAGCAGATGTTGCAGCCAGTAAAAAGGAGAATGCGCTGAACCAAAAAGGTAATAAAGTATATGTTTAATTTAATAAAGATTGACAGTTTGATTTTGAAAGGACTAGACATAAAAGACGAGATAAGCAAAGGAAGTTTCCCAAGAGGAGAAACACATCAACCGATTCTGAAAATGAATGAGTCTAGGAGCATACATTAAGAGAACTAAGAAGAGGAAGTGGCACAGAAGAAGAAATTTCGAGCAAGGAGAGTTGGAAGAGTGTAAGAGAACCTAGCCCAGGAAGAGATATTGAGGAAAAACCTTGGCAGGTAATTTTTCATCGAGTTGTTTGAATTTTGGCAAGCTAATAATTAAGTAGCAGCAAATGTGGGTGGTATAACTACAACAAACAAGAGTTGTAAAGGATTAGCATAATTCTCAAAATGGGTGGAAAATAACCCTTGTAGCAAGAGAGGTTGTTAAAGGAGAAAACCGAGTTGTAGTTGGAGAGTGAAGGGGGTAGAGGAAGTCCTCAATAAAATAGAACCGGAGGAGTTCTCAAGTCGTGAGCAAGGTGTAGCCGAATCTAGAGAAGAGCAAGGAGTTTCAAGAGGTTCTAGAGGAAGGAACCAAGTTACATCAATAGCAAGGTGGAGGTGAGATATTCAGGTAACAAGTGATGGAGAAGGCTTGTTATAAGAGCTTTCCTAAAACTCAGAGTGGGAAAATGTAAGCTCACAAAAAGGGAGGAAAAGAGATGGCTAGTGATGGCCATAATCAGGGTTCAAAGAGAAGTCATAACAGAGGAGAAAAGGATGCCAAGAAGAATGGCATGTAGAAGAAACTAAGCCAAGAGGAATTTGATAGAAGATGGTTGAGCTAAAATAAAAGCTGAGTTTAGTAAAGATGATGTTGGAACAAGAAGAACAAAGACAAATATTGGACCTGACAAGGAGGTTCAAGTTGCTTGTTGGATGGAAGGGTTTGAAGAAGAATACCCCTAAGAGGCCAGGGAAGGAGTTGAAGCACTTGTTAAAAGCTTCAATAAGAGAGAAAGAGCTTAAAGAAGTTGAGTTTAAGGTTGGAACAATTTACACTTGCAAACCAATGAGAAGTGATATCCTCAGAGGACAGGGTAATGAGATATTATCTAAGAGTCTCATGGACTATGTGCAAAATCCAAAGCAATAGAGGGAGCTATCAATAAAGGATGTTGATGAGACATTGGAGGAAATTCGGCAAGGAGAGTTGGCGGTAGAATTACCAGATGTGATTAGATGGTCTTTCATATTTAAAGTGGGTGAACTTTATGTGAATTAAAACCAAGGACATGGACATAATACCCAACTGAGAGAAGAAGGCACAAGTATTTCCTCTCAAAACCTAGCAAGAGCAAATAGATAAACAATGCTACAAGCAATTACCAAATATTACCATAATGGAAGATGGGAATAATGATTTTTAAGGGTCCTAAAAGATATTATGCAAAGGAGTGGAGGCAATGATGAGGATGAAAAAAAAAATTGAAAACAAGTCTCATGGACTATGGGGAATGTCTAAAACAACAAAGGGCATTAGGAGCATTTGCAAAGGCTCAAAAGCCTCATGTTTTTTAAACTGATGTGTTTTGTTCATGTGTAAGTCAAGAAGACCATGAAGGAAGATGGTCACTATGAATCATCATAAAAGAAGGGGAGGTTATGGAATTTCCTTTAGGAGAGAGAGGCAACAATAGGGTTACAAGAGGGACATGTCTATAATTATATGAGATAGATGTTGGACAAGGTTAAGGTGAAGCGCTCATGGAGCATGATACAAAAATTGAGTTGTTGGGAGAAATGCAGTCATAATTTGGTGAGGGAGAATGGATGGCAGAGGATGAGACTACAACTTTATTTCAAATTAGTTTTGCTGATTTGTATGAAGAATTTAGTTCACTCGAGGAAAAGATAGTTGATTTAAAGATATAGATCCAGCGTGCTAAACTGCAAGTGGCAGAAAATGTAGCTAAAATATGTGGAAAACAAGAGTTGGATATAAGGATTGCAGCCCTTCGAAAAAATAAAGATCATGCACAGAAGATGAATTTAAGAGAGAATTCAGGTCAACTTGAAGATTTGAGTGCATAGATCTCAAATGAGGTCTGAGAGCCATACATTTTTAAATCTAACAAATTGTATGTCGATGCAGGTTCCAACAATAATGAAGGAGGAGAACCACACACAGTTGTCACGACATATTCCCAAGGCATTGAAGGAAGAAGGGAACTGGAATCTATCATAAAGGAGGAGGAGACAACCATGTCTCATAAAAGCCACCAAGAGAAATATTTGTTGGGGAGGGTAGTAGAAGAGGTTGGAGGCCTCATATACTTAAAAGTAACATATTTTATGCAAATGCAAATTTCACAGTACACAAGGTTGAGCAGAACATCCAGGAGGATGAGTAGGAAAATTTATTCCAAAGAGACCGAAATTGGCTTGTTAAGGATAGATGCATTCGAGAAGTCTTGAGTTGGTTTAAGGATACTGTGATCAATATTTTGAAAGGGAGAGTACATGCAAGTATAAAGCTTGTTGAAGATGAATTTATAGTTCATAGAAGATGCATGGAAGAAGAATCCATACAATCGTACCCAACCATTCTTATGTTCTTGGAAAACAACATGATGAAAGGACCGTTGGGATTTTGGAAAGGACGCAGATAATGTTGTTGAGGGAAGAAAGAGAGAAGAAGAGCATTGAGACTGGTTTTTCTTAGGAAAATTTATTTCATTTGCAACCAAGAATTATAAGACAACAAACAATGATAGAAAGTTGCAAACAATTTGGGATTTTGCATTATATTTATTGTTATGGGAATGCAGAAAATTGGAATTCATATGATGAAATGGAGATTGAACCCCTGAATATATCAATGGGGATGATTGGTACCAACGTTATGGATCAACAAGGAAGAAGTAAAATGTACCATCACAGGTGTAGACTAGACATGGAGGTTGAGGAACTCACAATTTTGATGAATGATATACCTAAAGAATGGTACAATGATGAGAACATATCAATTTACTTCAGCACTTGGATGATTATGGAAGACCCTATAAAAATGAGGTTAGTACTAGAGAAGCAACATAATCAGGCATCTAGACAACAACAACATTTTATGTGGGACCCTGGAGAATCTAGCATATTGACTAGGAGGCTAACTTTTCTTCACCTAAGGAGTTTTATGCAGTAGCATCAACACTAGTGTACCATTTTTTTTAAGGCACCAAAAGGGGAAATGTAAGTTTTAGATGGAGCTTTTATTTTCTCATTTTATCTAGACAAAGTTGCAATGGGGCCAAGTGTCCTCTTTCTCGAGGAATATAGACTACAATATTGTTAGGATATTTCAAGGACTTGGCTAGGTAGGCCTTTGTAAATGTTGACAAGTGTCTAGCTTAACTATTGGGTAGTTTTAGGATAGGTGTCTAGTTTCTTATCTTGGAGATATATTTTCTTATTAATAGGAATAATATTTCTATAGTTAGATAACATTGGGATTTTTAGATAAAGATGAGGAGAGGAACTCAAGGATTGAGCCATTGCACTCTCTTTTTAATCATATTTCGAATGAATAGAATTACATTACTGTGTTTCATCTTCTGTTTGAATACATGCTTTCCTGATAAAGATAGAGTATAATTTCTCTTGGTTGTAGTAATAGCGAGAGTTGACTTGAGGGCATTTATAGGATAGTGCCTTAAAAATAATGCAAATTCGACATGTAGTCCCTCAGTGCACGTGGAGATATACTCTATGAGTGGTGATAAATACAGTTTGTTTTGCTTTAGCATGTATTATTGTATTATTTAATGTGCTTAAGTTTTTATAAGCACTTTTCTCTCCATCTAGTAGAGCTATGGTCACTTTAGCCTATGAAGAACTTCATGGGATTGATACCACCATTATAACACTATCGAGAGCTTAAAGCATTGACGTAAACATTTGATCCTCATTCGTGTCAAGAGGGAGTGAACCAGTAATTAGTGGAAGTAGTATATGTTTATATGTCTCGAAAATTAATGGGGAAGGAATCAATACAATTTCATTAGGCTTCAAGGAGGTTGGTTTTTTAAAGGAAATAAGGAATCAAGCGAGTCATGTAGGTCTAAATTGAATGTTGCAAGTGTTAAATTTCCATAAAGAAATCTATATCACTTTAATTAAATATGAAATTACATATATACAGGAGTATTTTCTTAAGATAGCAAAACTATCTTGGACACACAATCTGTTGGTTGAGAGAATATCTCAACCACACACCAAACTAGGGAAACCACTCCTATAGAATAGGAACAGACTATTTACATAGAAAGTCACAATTGATACAAGTAGGAATTAATATTCCAACACACCCCCTTAATGAGTACTTGTCTCGATATCAATATGCAAAGTCTACATTCGGTCCAGTCTCGTAATTACACCTTGTACCTTGTTCATGCAATTGTTGATGTCCATATAAAGGAACAACCATCTACTAGAATGCATGGGTTCCCAACCACTGCAACTGCCAGTCTACTAGGAAGTCCTTCACATACATGGTTCATCCAACCTCTCAATGAACTCCCCCTAAATATAAAATTTCACCTCATGGAGTCTAAAACAAATATAGCCCGCCCAAGTGTATCCATCCCGCATGACACACTCTTCCAGGGTGTTAAAACTCTCTAACAGAGGGAACACATAACAAAGGGTATGCATGCCTCTTTGGGCCTTACATTAGGTACACAAAACATTTCAAGACCACAACTAACCATTACAAAATAATATATGACATGTAAATTTTCTCTAATTACAAGATGTGATTCATAATACACCATGAGTCTATTCTACAAACCCACACAAACTTTCAACTAGTTGTCCATCATCTCAAATCTTCACAAAATCAATATTTGTTGCACTTCAACCTTATTATCCACCACCGAGTGTCCTTGCATCCTCTTTCTTTTTCTGCATTAATTGTTGTCTTGGATTCAGCTGCACTATTTGTTACAATAGCTAATTCTAACAAAACCAGTCCATTGAGTTATCTAACCTCAATGTAAAAAGTTCCAAAACATTTACAAATACCACTATTTGTTCTCCTTTGGAGTTTCTAAACATGTAATTATAATTATTTCTAACCAATTTCATTTCTACATTGAGTTGATCACGCTCAATGCATTTATTTTTCCAAACACCAAGTAAATTCACAAATTTTTTATTTTACCACAGCAGAAAATTTCCATAATAAATCATCGTTCGTGGAGTCAATAAATGCACCTCCACGGCAATTCCATGGCAGTGTGGACCGGCTTGTGTCGCTAGCGGTGAACTTGGAGAATTCCAAAATCCACAATCTAATAAAATCACTATCAGTTGCAAGAAGCCAAGGATGATGTTCATGATTTTCATCACGCACCTCCTCTTCCTACAACATTGCCGCAACACCATCACTCACACGATTTTCTCCTCGATGTTACAAGTGGCACTTATTTTGTCAGATAATTGATACAAAGTTATAGTTATCTCATTATTGTTTGTGCCAAGCCAAACGTTTCTTGGACCATTTCTCCCTGCTCTGATACCATGTTAAAAAACAACAAAATCAAATTTATTGAATTGAACCTGGACAATTCACAGGTGTGGAATACCACCTAGAGAATGCCTCTGCAAAACTCACTCTGCCCTTACAATCATTACATGAAAAATATATAATTTACACACAATTAGGGAAGTTGAAACAACACCCTAGATATCAGGAACAAACTCCTAATATAAGGTTCGGTTGAATCATCACTCCATTAATACATTTCATCATTAATCTCAACAACCCCCCTTAATGGAGAAATGGATTCACACATGTAGGTTTTAACCCCGTACAGAAATTACCTGCATACGAATTCTAAAACACAGAAAATAAACAATGCGAGATCATAACACATAAAACACATATAGATAGAGATTTTCCCCTAGATCCCAAAACCGGGACTACCAGATTGATTTTTCATTATGTTCCTTTCAATGTTACAATACATATTTATACATGCGGAAGCATCCAATACCATGGACTGAAAACCATCGCGTCCAAAAAAACATGTGCAAAAATAATGCACAAAACCATGGGTGGGTCCACCTAGCCTAACATAGGGTCCAAAACCAAAATTTTCCAGGGCGCTGCCCTGGACCCCATAAACACTACAACAAAACCAGCGATTTATGCCAGATTTAGCGCCAGATTTTAGTGCATTTTTTTTGTAATTTTGATGAGCAACCTGGCGCTAAATCTGGCTCTATTGTACAATTTTTAAAGCATCCTTTTTTGCGTCTGATTTTGCATCATTTTTTGCACCAAACTAAGCATCATTTTTTGCGTCAAATTTTGAACCAAGATTTGCATCTTATTTTATGACAGGTTTTGCTTCTAGTTTTGTGTCATTTTTTGCATCCAATTTTGCGTTGTTTTTAACACCATTTCTTGCATCCAATGTTAAATCATTTTGAGCATCCAAATTTGCATTTATATTTGCATCTTATGTTGAGTCATGTGTTGTGTCCACCTTCGCATCTTATTTTGTGTCCAATGGTACATTCAATTTAGAGTCATTTTTTACGTCTACTTTTGTATTTGTTTTTGCACCAAGTTTTGCATCCAATTTTAAGCTATTTTATGCCCATGTTTGCACCATTTTTTGTGTCTACTTATGTGTCCAATGTTGCACCATTATTTACGCCCACTTTTTCATCCAATTTTGCATTTTTTGGTGTCTAGTTTTACATCGTTTTTACCATCCAAATTTGCATCTTTTTCTGCCTCATTTTGTGTCCACATTTACATATAATTGTGTGTCTAAATTTGAGCCTAAATTCGCATCTGATTAGGCATCATTTTTACATCCAATATGGCATCCTTGGTTTCACCTTTTTTCGGCCCCATTTTGCATCTTGTTTTATGTCTTTTCTTACATCTTTTTTTTTCTTTTTTTGCACCCAAGTTTGCATCCCAATTTTACACCATTATTTGCATCATCATTTGGCATCTTAATTTGTAACATTTTTTGCTTCTTTTTAACACTCAACTTTGCATCTTATTTTACATCTAGTTGTTTGTCTTTTTTTGCATCTAATTTGGTGCCATTTATGTGTACTTGTTTTTCCTCAATTTAATATCCTTTTGTATGCCATGTTTTGTTCCTTTCTTTGTGTCAACTATTGCACAAATTTTCACTTCTAATTTAAAACACTTTGTATGTCAACTGTTTGCATTTTGTATTAATTCCTAGTTTAACATCCAATTTTACTTTCAATTTTGCATCCATGGTTACATCCGCAATTGACTTATTTTTTTCCAAAAAAAGCAGGATGTAAAAAATGTTTTATACTGCTGACTTTACAAGTACAGAAGAAAATCTGTGACAGAAATCGGGATACACTCCTCCCCAAGGGAGGCAAAAGAAAAATATGAACATCCCTCCCACCACTAAAAAACAAAAAGAAATAACTCCATATCACTGTGTAACATTTTCAAGAAAACTCACTAATAAAATAACTCATCTTTCTACACATTCTGTTGCAGCTGCTGCTACTGTGACTACAAAGTTGGTTTCTGAGAGCTATTTCATGGCAAAAACGAGCTCCTCATCATCACCCTGGACTTTTCAACAGAATCAGCAGCAGTATTCTTTTTTACAAGGGCCTCTTACAAGAGAAGAAGCTCTAAACATGGGGGTTGCTGCGGAAGGATCCCAGGGCCTTTATGGCCCCTGCTCTCAGAATGTACTGATGATAAGCTGTTGCTCCTGCTGCTCCAAGGAAATGGGCCTACGCAGAAAATCCACTAGTCATCCCAGGACTTTTGGTGGCCATAGATGACAGCTGCCCCGAAGCTCCTGGCAGGATTGAAGCCTGTGCCAGTAATGGGGATGGTCGCCAAATGCACCATGAATATTGCAAACCCAATAGGCAATGGAGCCAATACAAGGATATGGGAGTCCCGAGCATTGCGCTTAGGATCAGTGGCAGAGAAAACAGTGTAAACCAAGACGAAAGTGCCAATGATCTCAGTAGACAGCCCCACGCCTTTAGTGTAGCCGTGAGCCACAGAGTTGGCTCTGCCTCCATATTCATCGTAGTAGGATTTCTGGAATGCCTTCACTAGCCCACATCTGCATATGGCTCCCAAACACTGGGCCACCATGTAGAGAACTGCCCTAGGCAAGGACACCTTCCTTGCCAAAAACAGCCCAAAAGTCACGACAGGGGTGATATGCCCACCTGAAATACCAGCAGTG